>JADBJO010000941.1:302500-310000 GCA_016801955.1 Conus betulinus
GACTACAACACATTGGTATGCTTAACATGCACTATAGAAACAACCACTCCCCTGACACGAGACATTGGTCTGTTTTAGTGGGGTCTCAGAGAATGTCCCGTCTCTGTGTGTATGTGTGTGTGTGCGCGTGCGTGCGTGCGTGCGTGCGTGCGTGAGAGAGAGAGAGAGAAAGAGAGAGAGAGAGAGAGTGAGAGAGAGATGCTGCTGCTGATGATGATGATGATGTGATGATGATGATGATGATGATGATGTGATGATGATGATGATGATGATGATGATGATGTTTATTTATGCGAGTAACTGATAAGATAAGCAAGTATATCCCTTTTTTTCTTATCCAGCCCTTACCCTTGAAAAGGGACTAAGAGAGAGAGAGAGAGAGAGAGAGAGAGAGAGAGAGAGAGAGAGAGAGAGAGAGAGAGGGGGGGGGGGGGGGAGGAAGGAGACAGAAAGACAGAGACAGAGGGACAGACGGGAGAGATAAGGGAGGTGGGTACAGAAGAAAAATGGTTAATAAAAACTTGACATTTTTCTTCCTCATTCATATACACATCTTCTCATCCAGTTTGCTAATAAATAGTTTCTGTCTTCTTTGCTAAACAGGTCTAGAGTATTTAGTCCTGTTTGGGTAGCCTACTAGTTCAGTCACAAACACCTTAAACTTGACTCCCAAGCTTTGAAACGGCCGATAATCCACACGCCCACGATTTCTGATAACACTCGGTTGCTGGCTCTGTCGAAACTCATCATCTCCACACAGATTTTTTTAACAAGCAAATTCAGCCGAATTCCTTTGATCTCGTGACCTTGAACCAAGGTCATGTTCAAAACAGTTTATTATTTTTAAACCGATTTTGGAAATTCAATGCCGTGTGGTCACTTTGAAAATGCTCGAAAATTATCGTGAAAGAATGCATGAAACAACTGGGTTTGAAATGGAGCACATTTCCACACATTGTAATTGCCCCATGTTTTTTTTTTTTTTTTGGTGAAGATGGTAATTGTGAACCTGATCTGAATCGAATTTGAATCTGAGAAAAGGCTCAGGCCTGTACTATTTTTCTTTTTCCTTTCCTTTCAGCAAATTAAACTTCATGGTAATTAGGCTACTGGTGGGAAGGGGGTGGGGGGGGGGGGGGGGGGGGGGAGTAATGAACGGATCGCGCTTCTGTCATCATCTTCAAAAGCAGATGCTATGAAAAATGTTAACATGTTTTTTTTTGTTGTTTTTTTTAATGGAAAACTCAACTGCTCAGCTCATGAAACTTGAATCTTTGTTGGATGTGTTGGTGTCCACTGTTCAGATTACACAATAATATTCTATCTTGTTGTAGCCAGCATGCCTGGTATATAACATTAAGAAAACACAATATTTGTGCATAACTTAGAAATATCGGGTCAATATTTCTTTTCTAGTTGTCCCATATTAGTGTTTGAACATCAAAGGTACGAAGGTGACTTAAAAAAAAAAAAAGAAAGAAAGAAAGAAAACAGACAACAACGTCATGGACATTTTGTATTGTGAGGATGTTCACCTTGTTCAAAACTAACAGTAAGTTCTTCACTCTGCCGTAGAAAGTTATTTTTAGAAGTTCGAATTATCTTTGCTTCGTCGCCTTTTGTTTATTACGGCCATTGCGAGTAGAAATGAAAGATCTATTCATTGATTTAAGCGCTCTTCCTGTTGTATTAGAATTGGTCAAGTGCTACGTGAGAGTTGGGGTGTATCTGTGTGTGTGTGGGAGAGAGAGAGAGAGAGAGAGAGAGAGAGAGAGAGAGCGTGTGTGCGTGTGTGCGCGTGTGTGTTCAATACTTAAATGAAGCTAACGGAACACATCAATCAAAAAACACGGAAAGTTGCAATCTTCTGTTTCATCATCTCCAGTGGCTTAAGCTGGAGACAGTGTACAGGGGACTGAGAAAACTGACGCGCGCATTACCAAAATAGTCAGGACAGGAACATCGACGATGTCTCTCTTGTTGGAGTATGCTCAACGAGGCTGTCTGAGATCTTTATTTGTTTTATTGTAATACGTCAAACTAGTTTGCGTCACAGACATAGGAACGTCATTTTCTGTTCTGCTGGAACTCATGTGTGCTCTTCCACGTTCGTATAGCGGCTGTGAACACACTTTTTGTTTGCCATTTAGGGATAGAATATAGATGTGTGCACCATAGTAAGTATGTATTGTATAATAGCTAAATACTCTTCACGGGCCATTTTTGGGCAGTGTTGGCTTTTGTTTAAAGCCCTTATTGTCGTGATAACCACATATTTTTTTTTAGTGGTAGGCAAAATCTCCATCAGGGCAGGATCTAAGGGGGGGGGGGGGGGCTGCATCTCCCCCCCCCCCCCCCCCCACACACACACACACACAAAAAGAAAAAAAATCCCCAAGTGGGAACCTACTTCACGGCACCTCTAGCCGGCCCTCTAGCCTACCCATTGAAAGAAAACACATTCATGAATATTTTTTTTTCTCTCCAAATTTGACTGTGTTGGTTTGTTTATTTCACTATCCTACATTTTATTGGCTCTTTCCTTCCAATGGCGTAAAAAGTCACTGACAAGTGACGTCATCGATCTTCCTGTCCACGCGCTCACGTTTCAAAATGCCCGAAAGAAAACCTGAGGCCTGCTGATGCCGCAGGGACAAAGAGGCTCCAGCAATTTTGGAGAACGCCAGGTAAGGAGTATCTTAATTATTGATAATCAATAACCAGATATATCATCATTAAATGGGTATGTGATTGTCAGTTGTGGAGATTCTTGTTGTTTCACGTTTGGCACATGAGCAGATCTGGACCCCAGTAGTAAAAAAACAGACGATCGATTTTGCTCGGTGCTAGGACGCGTTGTCGTGACACATCACGGCCGAACATTACGCCCAAAAGATCCACATCAAAACTGGCTGATCAAAAGCAAGTAATTGTGACTTAATTATTAGGCTATTATCAACTTCAAGCGCTGCAGGGGTGATCGAGGTTTAGCATTCTGGAAACTGCAACAGGTTGCGACTACTGAGAACGAGATCTTTCAGAATTTCGCACTTCGCCCGGAACGGGTGACGCACATGGGCCAGAGACGATACTTGCTGCTCCAGTTCATGGAAGCTTGCTGGGATGGTGAAGGGGGGGAGGGGGGGGGGGATGTTTTGGAGGGGGGTGGAGACGTTTCAGTGAGGAGCAATTGGACTGAAGATAAATAGCATTTCCCCCAGAAAAGCATAAAATTAGTTGTGTTTTGTTAGTTTTCCTGTCGAACACTGACTTCATCCATGTTAATTCATTGCATTCTTGTTAGGATCTCAGATTCCAGTCATACTGACAGCGTTGTGGATGCCTTTGCAAAGAAGTTCCGCACAAAGATAACACTTAAAAACGACAGACCTCCTTGCATCTGAATAGAAACTCATGTTTCATCCATCAGACTGAGTGTTATGAAGAAAAACTGTCCAGTTCTATTTTCAGTTCACATTTCAAATTTAGGCAGATTATGTGAACAGGTGGGTCTTCTGGCCTTTTAAATTTTGAACGACGAGCAGACTTGCTGTTTTCCCCCAGGGCAAGTGGTAGGGGATTCCACACAGTAGGTTCTATATTGGAGAAAGAATGAAACACCCAAGTGTCTTCTTATTGGTGTTTCCATCACTCACACTTGGAATTTGCAAGTGAAACTGATTTGCTGAGCAAAGACTGCGCTGTGGCTGATGCACTGCAATAAGCTCTTGAAACTGTGTATAGTAAGAACAAACTGATTTTCTTTCAAATTATACTCCAGACTTTTAAAGTTTGGTGTCCGGTTCAGCGCTGTGGTTAGAGGACTGGGCATGCACGAGCTGTGACAGTGTGAAGTGGACTGGTATATATAGCAGCAGTTGTGATCGTTCAGTTTGCATGGGAATGCAAGCAAGCTGTGGCTGAAAGGTAGGCACGCATTTTCTTTCAACTTACAAAGATGTTGAGGAAAAGAGCTGTGAAACATAGTCACGTGCATTTCATATATATATATATATATATACATACATACATATATATATATATATATATATATATATAATGCTCTTTCACTGCTGAAATGTCAGTTTGGAAGCAGTATGATACGGTTCTCAATCACATTTCTAGACGTAAATGAACAGTACTCCTCGAGTCACATTTGTATGCCCAGATTGCACCAGATTGCAACATTTTGCTTCTTTGATTTGAAAAATTTTCCAGGGGGGGTGTGCCCCCGGACCCCCCTAGTAGGCTCGGCGCTTCGCGCCTTCGGTGAATTAGCCCCCCCCCCCCCCCCCCCCCCCCACCCCACCCTTACAAAACAGTGATCCAGCCCTGTCCATTTGATGCCAAAGGTATGACACTATCAGCCTGGTCCTACTGATGAGTCCGGTTCAGCGAACGAAAGTTGACTCTAGAAAGACGGTGTTAAAGGTTCCGGTGTCAAGACGGACTCTGACGGTCCCCATATGTTGCTGGTGAAGTATTTAAGAGCTTACATCTAATGCCCTCTTCTCCACTCCCATCTTCTTTCTCCCAGTTTATCCACCCCACCTCAACCCCTAACTCCAACCTCAACTCTTTATGTACACCTCCTACCCTATTGTTAAATCCTTTGTGAAGTCATTCTTTTAATGACAGAGGAATTGTTAGCTTGCGCTTGTTTTCCCTCACTATTCATCTAATCAGCATAATTTGGTATAATACAACGACACATAATAGAATGTGATATAACTTATACACGCGCGCGCGCGCGCGCATACACACACACACACACACACACACACACACACACACACACACACACACACAGAGATAGATATGTACACACATCTAATCTCTCTCTCTCTCTCTCTCTCTCTCTCTCTCTCTCTCTCTCTCTCTCTCTCTCTCTCTCTCTCTCTCTCTCTCTCTCTCTCTCTCTGCATGGTACACACACGCACACACACACACACGCGCGCACACATATGCGCGCGCGCACGGACGCGCACGAATGGACGCACGCACGAATGGACGCACGCACATTGATAGTCTAGATGCATGGATAGATGGACAGACAGAAAGACAAACAATCAGACAAACAGATACAGACAGACAAACAGGTAAGTCTTTAAGAGCACGCACCCATCACGTTTTCATGAACATCCTCATTTCAAGGACCCAGATTAGCTCACCTCCCATACACACACCATCTCTGCTGTGTCCCCCCCCCCCCCCCCCCCCCCCCCCCACACACACACACACAAACACACACACACACACACACACCAACCACCACAAAACGCCTCCAGATCGTCCATTCACACCGTTCACCCGATGTCTTCTCATACTTACCACTGACTTCTTCGCCCCTCACAGCATGGCGGGTTTTCCAACATCGTTATCTCCAGTTTCAGCTCGGCTGTTGTCTATTGTCCATGGTCTGGCTGACTGGGCATCGCCCTCAGCAGGTCGTCCGCCCCGTCCTGTCCGTCCCTCGAGCCACGTCCCGAAAGATTGTGTTCCAGGGGTGACAAAAGGCCTTGTTTATGACCACCTCCCTGTGGCTGGCTCCCTGGGGGACCCCACAGTGGGAGGGGTGGCTGTCCCCTTTAGTGCGCAGGGGCTTGGCTCAAGGCCAGGGGGCCACACAGACTGATTGGATCCGTGGGCAACTCAGCGACATGCATGACCCCCGCCCCCTCCTGCCCCCCCCCCCCCTCCCCCCCCTCCATTCCCACCATCAGTTCAGCTACATCCCCCCACCCACCCACCAATACCCACCCCCCCCCCCCTCCTCCTCCACCTCTTCCTTCCCTTTGCAATGCGGCTAGTTTCTTCTTTGGTTGGCCACGAGGGCAACTTGATGGATGGTAACTCGCTGGCTGGGGGGGGGTGGGGGTGGGATGGGGTGGGGGTGGAAAGTGCAGCGAGTGTGCAGGATGGAATCCCAAGGACGCCCAACGTACACACACACAAAAAAAACTGTTCTCGAGTTCATCTTAATGTGCTGTGGAGGTGGTGGTAGCAGTAATAGTAGTAGTTGTGGTTATGGTGGTGGTAGTAGCAGTGATAGTAGTAGCAGTGGTAATGGTGGTGGTAGTAGTAGCAGTGGTGGTGGTAGTGATAGTATAGTAGTAGTAGTAATAAGGTGGTGGTAGTAGTAGTAGTAATGGTGTAGTAGTATGGTGGTAGTAGTAGGAGTAGTAGCAGTAATAGTACACAGCAGCAGCAGTAGTAGCAGTAGTAGTAGCGGTTGTAGTGGTAAAAGTAGTAGAAGTAGTAGTAGTGGTAGTAGCAGTTGTTGTCGTACCAGTAGTAATAGCATTAGCAACAGTAGTATTAGTAGTAGTAGGAGGAGGAGGAGGAGGAGCTGCAGAAGCAGCAGCAGTAGTAGTTATTATTGTTGTTGTAGCTGTAGCAGCAACAGTAGAAGTAGTAGCAGCAGCAACAGCAGTAGCAGTGATAGTAGCAGCAGTAGTAGAAATAGCAGTAATAGTAGTCGTAGTGGTAGTAGCAGCAGCAGCAGCAATAGTGGTAATTAGTACTTACAGAGCGTAATATCTTGCATAAGAAACTCAGTGTGCTGTCCATTTCTTCCACCTTTTCCCAAATACACTATACATTTACTGATTTAGAACCACTACCTCATTCCTCATCCAGCCCCCCCCCGACCCCACACCAACGCACCACCACCCTTCCCCCCACCTTCTACACAATGCACACAGCTTACAACATAGATCATGGGAATGCTAGTTGAAAGAGATACGTCTTGACTATTTCTAAATTCGGACAGAGATCAAATGTTTCACAGACTAGATGGTGCAGAGAAACTAACACTATGCTCCTCAACTGTCTATGTTTTGCGTCTTGGAAATGCAAACAGCTTTTCGTTGGAAGAGCGAAGTGTACGGGGAAAATGATATGTGTGGAGCGAGGCAGACAAACATGGCCGAAGTGACCCGTCAAAATGGTGGAAAGCAAGAACTCCAATCTTGCATTGGCATCTTAATTTGACAGGGAGCCAGTGGAGTTTCTTTAATAGCGTTTTATCTTACCTCTTTTTTTTTCTTATACGAGTCTTGTGGCACTAATTTGAATTCAGTACCAGTATCCCCCCCCCCCCCCCCCCCCCACACACACACACACACACATACACTTTAAAATTTCCCAGAGTGATTTTTTTTCCCTTCTGTCACATTAGCTTTGATGTGTGTGAATGTTAACCTTAAAGTAATTTGAAACCATGACGGAAAGGTGGCCTTGTAGACCACGCGGTCGCCTAGAAACTGACGGAGTCCTAGGTTTCAGGATCGAGTCTCGAAAGGGATGTATCTCTCTCTCTCTCTCTCTCTCTCTCTCTCTCTCTCTCTCTCTCTCTCTCTCTCTCTCTCTCTCTCTCTCTCTCTCTCTCTCTCTCTCTCTCTCTCCCCACTTAACTAGCCCCTAAATGGTGGGTCAAAGTGCTAGTCTTTCGGTAAATTGATACACCGAGATGCAGCACGCATTTAGTGCATTAAGAAT
>JADBJO010000941.1:315000-322500 GCA_016801955.1 Conus betulinus
GCCTATTTTTCCGTGTGGCATTGCCTTGTTTCGGCATGAAACATGATTTTATGTTTACTGTATAACGTTGATTTCATTTTGCACGAACCACTGTTTGATGACTTCAGTGTGACACTGGCATCGTTTCCAGTCGAAAACTGTATCATTTTGCATTTCGGCTAGAAATACTGTTTACACAGACTCGAAATCTTGCTTGTTTATTCCAGTAAGACAGAGGCCTATTGGTACAAATCACTGTTTAATGATTTGTGTATAACGTAGGTCTTCTTTCGGCATTGAATTTCATTGAGTCCCGTGAGAAAATAGCCTTATTTGGCACTAGACTTCTGTGTGATATTGACCTTCTTTCGGCACAAAACAGCTTGCTGTATCCCCATCGATATGGGCCTTATTTCGCCACGAACACTATTTATATATAGACTCTTGTGCGACACTGGCCTTACTTCAATACAAAATGCTGCTTGATGAGCCCTTTGTGACATAAGCCGAATTCAAAATGGTAGACAGGGCATCTTGGGAAGTGTCACTCAATAAAACGATGAGCTATTTGCGTAATCCTGATCTTAACTTGCCTTTTGTCCTAATATGGCCATCGAAGTCGATCGCGCTATAAACAACATGATATGATATAAATTATTTTAACACACAGTTTTATTCAAGCTTTGGGTCTCGACGAAATCTAAAGTAGGGCAAAAGCTACTCACAGCTTTCGAGCAACTCTACTCAAAAAAGGCAAGCGCGGTACTCACACAGGATGCCATTAAAGAGTGGTTGCATACTACAGCAGCTGATGTTCGTCAGGGCTGGCTTCAATCTCCCACACCGTTCAACAAATTCCTGGAACGCATCATGACTGAGGAACTTGAAGGTCATGTCGGTTCGGCCACCATTGGAAGACGAAACGTCACGAACCTCGGCTTCACAGATGACATCAACGGCCTGCCAGGCAGTGAAGAAGAACACACCAAGTTTGTTTAAAGACTGGATGAAACATCAACAAAGTATAGCAAGAGCAGAGTGGACCTAGTTGATGGCCAACCAGCCAACACCGTCACTATTGGTACAATTGTCAATGGACAGAAGCCAGGAACCGTTGGACGCTTACTTAATGCACAATGCAAAATGGACAAGTACAAGTTCAGCAAATGTTGTTTTCTTCTTACGTTTTCAAACAACAGAATGCACAAATTCCCGTTTGTTTCCTCTCTCTCTCTCTCTCTCTCTCTCTCTCTCTCTCTCTCTCTCTCTCTCTCTCTCTCTGTGTTCATTATTTTCTGTTGTCCTTTCCGAATCTTTCCTTCCTTCCGTTCTTTCTATCTCCGAGCGATTTAGAGCACCTTTGATCTTTTTCCCCTTTACATTTGATATTTCTTCTTTCTTTCCTGATCATTTCCTTCCTTCGTTTATTTATCTTCCTGTATGAATTTTAGAGAGCCCCCACTGCTCATACCTTTTCTCTTCTTTTCTTTTTTTAGTTCCCTTTTCTTCTCCTTCCCTCCTGATCCCTTTCTTCCGTTTCTCGTTCATTCTGTTTTCTTTTCTTGCTTTCCGTCTTTCCGCTCTCTCGAGAGTTTGGGTTTCCGGCTTCCTTCTTGGGTCCTGGAACTTGCTCTCCAGTCTTGTGGCGGATGGCTCTTCTTCTCTCCTTTTACATCTAAGGTCTTTATCTGTTCCACTGGCCTGAACAGAAATGGATGCGATTTGATCTCCTCAGTGAGAGAAAGCGGGAGAAGGGAGTTTGGGGGGAGGGCGGGAGAGGGAGAAGGGAAGGGGGTGGAGAAGTAACCTCGGTTTCGATTTCCTCTTCACGTCTACACCCGTGGCGAGTTCTGGTCAAAGTCTTTGGGTCTCGGCAAGTTCTTGGGGGACCATCGCTGAATGGAGATGATGGCGCCCTCTAGAGGAGGCGTCCATTCACGCTGGCTCCGCGACTGAGCAATTATTGTCGCCAGTAGGGGGGGGGCTTAGTAGGAGATGTTGTGCGTCTGTTCGAGTAGAACAGACACCACTGAACACCACGGAAATTACTCGGTAGCACTGCAGAGTCTTCCTTTAGTTGCTTGCCTCATGACAGTTTGATATTGATTGCTGTCTGTAGACTGCGGTGCTGGGGTTCTGCGGCAAGACATGCATGGGTGTGGGTGTGTAGGGAGAGCCGAAATGAGCTGAGTGCGATTAATGCCAGGGGAGAAGGGAGGGGGGGACTCAGAGAATGACCCACTAAAAGAATTTTAGAGAGAAAGATGGAGGGGAGGGAGAGAGAGAGAGAGAGAGAGAGAGAGAGAGAGAGAGAGAGAGAGAGAGAGAAACAAAGACAGAGAGACACAAATAGATAGACACAACAGAGACAGAGAGAGACACAAAGAGAGAGAGAGAGTCAGAGAGAGAGACACAAAAAGAGAGACAGAGACAGACAGACAGAATGAGATAGATAAACAGGCAGATAGACAGACAGACAGTAGAGAGACAGATAGACGGACAGACAGAGAGAGCACATAAGAACAATGCTGCTATTAAACAAGGTCTCTCAGTTTAGGCAGACAACCCGCATAAGTCTGCGACACTCTCCTCTCATTGCCCCTTTGGCCCCTGCATACCTCTGTGAGCACCGAGCTGACTCATATTCTGAAGGTTCTAAGTTCGAATCCCAGACGCCCAGAATTACAAGAAAATGCATCTTCGTTTGCATTACTTATCATGTGGTCCTTCCAGTGGTATCACTATACTGTTAAGTTACGCCCCCCCCCCCCCCCCCCCCCTTCCCTCTTCCCCAGCCCCACCCCCCCATCCCTACTTCTGGGTCATCGGAAGAGCGGATATATGCTCATGTGGAGCGGTGAATTCCATACAACAGCTATAACAAATTTTCCCACGTGATTGCAGCGAAAACTCTCTCTCTCTCTCTCTCTCTCTCTCTCTCTCTCTCTCTCTCTCTCTCTCTCTCTCTCTCTCTCAACATAAAACACTGTATTGACTCCTACGAATTTTCAGAAGTGTGGGTAAATGGAGGAGTGTTCGATGAAAAGGCATTCTTATCAGTTTTTACACACCGAATGGTAGACTGTTTCAAACAGGACTGGCACAGTAAATTAGAAGCTAGCGATCGTCATACCGTTTACCGATCCTTTAAATCACTGCATCAACCTGAAAAATACTTACATGATATCACAATTACAAAATTCAGAAGGGCGTTAGCAAAAGTCAGAGTAGGTGTAAATGAGCTTCGAACAAACAAAGAGTACACCGATACCACAGCAATAACCGCCTGCCCTTTTCGTACTGAAGAAGAAACCAAAATACGTTTTTTCTTTTAAAATGTCCAAGTTACAAAAGAAAAAAAAAACGAGAAAAATATATTCATAAACGCTATAAAATAGCTTTCCTGTCCAGTTGAAGACACTACTGCAGAACGATAATGCTGTCATAATAAGAGATATTGCTATGTTTGTACATTACGCCTTACGGTTTTAGAGAGGAACAGCTGAAATGAAAATATTGAAATGTTATAAACCTAAGTTTGTACGTTTGTCATCGCCAAATGAGCATCCTTCTCTTTGAAAATATTTCTATATAAATCATTCATTTTCAATAGCATAAACAAGTTCATGTTACATGTCTCATGTGGATAGGCTGGAGGCCTCACTAAAGTCACGAGTACTCTCTCTCTCTCTCTCTCTCTCTCTCTCCTCTCTCTCTCTCACTCTCTCTCTCTCTCTCTGTCTCTCCTTGTTTGATGAACAGATTCTCTCTCTCTCTCTCCTCTCTCTCTCTCTCTCTCTTCTCTCTGTTTTTCTCTGTCTCTCTTGTTGGATGAACAGGTTCTCTCTCTGAAATCTCTCCTCTCTCTCTCTCTCTCTCTCTCTCTCTCTCTCTCGGTGTTGATTTTGTGGATTCCTCCTCTCTCTCTCTGGATCTCTCTCTCTCCTCTCTCTCTCCTCTCTCTCTCTTGCTCTCTCTCGCCGTCCTCTGTCTCTCTCTCTCTCTCTCTCTCGCTCTGTAGTTACTCTCTCTTCTCTGTGGATGAAAAACTCTGTCTCTCTTCTCTCTCGAGTGTCTTTCTGATGTCTGGTCCTGGATTCCACATCAACATGTCTCTCTCTCTGTCTCTCTCCTCCTTCCTCTTCATCCTCTCTCTCTCTCCATCTCCTCTCAGCTTCTCTCTCTCTCTCTCTCTCTCTCTCTCTCTCTCTCTCTCTCTCTCTGTGTTGGTCTTCTCTCCTCTCCTCGTCTCTCTCTCTCTCTCTCCCTCTCTCACTCTCTCTCACACACACACACACACCACACACACACACACACACACTCGTAAACACTCTCTCTCTCCACACTCCTCTCTCTCTCTCTCTCTCGTCTCTCTGGATTTCTCTCTCTCCTCTCTCTCTCTCTCCATCTCAAAACACACCACACAACCACACACACAGACACACACAACTCATCACTACCGGTCAGTGGAGGGATCTTGTCAGGCAATGGCATGTGGTCTTAAAGGGAAGAAAACTGAAGGAAAAAAAGAAGAGTGGAGACGGTATTGAGAATGGAGTGTGAGGATGGCCGGTAGGGATGGAGGGATGGGAGTTGGGGGTGAAGGAATAAGATACCGATGATGATGGTGATTATAGACAGCAATGATAGCAATAACGTTATAATGTGTACCACTATTACTACAACGACTAATACGATGACTACTACTACTACTACTACTACTGCTGCTGCTGCTGCTGCTGCTGCTGCTGCTGCTGCTTGTTGCTGCTGCTGCTGCTACTACTGCTGCTGCTGTTGCTGCTGCTACTACTGCTACTGTTACTACTTCTACTACTACTACTACTTTGTGCTGCTGCTGCCTCTTCTACTACTATTACTACTACTACTGCTGCTGTTGCTACTACTGCTGCTGCTGCTGTTCCCGATGATAATGATAGTTGTGGTGGTGATGACGGTGGTGAAGCCGCGGACAACTCTATGAAGCGAAGGACCATGATAACAATGAAAAAGACAAAAGAATGATGAAGCAAAAGAAGAATAAGACTACGAAGACTCATTAAAGGCTGAAAAAAACTCGATGAAAATAAGTGCTTCCTTCATTGCAGTATTCTTTCCGCTTTTCATTATCATGAATTAAAAAAAAAAAAAAAAAAAAACAATACCGAAGAAAAAGAAAGAAAGAAAGAAAGTAAATGGTACAGAAGACGAAGAAAGAAGAAAAAAGAAGAGAACTGGAATCATGTCTACACATTTTAGTTATGGTTTAAATTAAACCACATATTTGAATCAAACAGAAAAAAAAAAATGAAAAAAAAAAAAAAAACGCCAAAAAAAATCATTCGGAAATTTATTGACTTCCGAGGACTCTCGAGGAGAGAGCGGTACAAAAGACATTGACAGAACCTACACAGAATGGGCGGAAAGAGAACTAGTGAGAGCGTCCATACATCTGTCTGTCTGTCTGTCTGTCTGTCTCTCTCTCTCTCTCTCTCTCTCTCTCTCTCTCTCTCTCTCTCTCACACACACACACACACACACACACACACACACACAGAGGGAAAGAGAGAGAGAGAGAGCATAATACACAGAAGCCAGACACCCCAACAGGCCATGATGGTGATATGGTCCAACATTAACAAGATTTACGGGCAGTCATCTCGTAGCGGCGAAGCCCAACGGGGTAAAGCTAGACCGGTCAGAGCAAACACTATGCACATTGGATAGATCCCATCCTTGCCAGCAAAGAATGCTAGTGTACTGCCTGAATGGGTTCGCCTGTTCTTACTGAGCAAACAATGCTGTGCATACTGAATAGACGCGTCCTTTCCTTGCATTCAGTGCGGTGTGCACTATGAAAATGCAACGAGATCTCTATGATGCACTTGATAAGTTTGCTCCCTGCCGGCTAACAGTGCTCTGAGTATTGACCGAACCGGTCCCTTCCTCGATGAGAAATGACATTGCTCTAAGCTTTTGTTTAAAAAAAAAAAAAAAAAAAAAAAAATCGTCCCTTTCTTACTGTCAGTGCTTTAGGCACTGGCTTAATTTGTCCCTTTTTGGTTAACAGCGCTCTGAACAATGGCTGAATTGGTCCCTTTTTACCTGCTAATGCTCTGACCATCGGGTGAATTGAGTCCTTCTTAGCTAACAATGCTCTGAATGTCGGCTGAATTGCTCCTTTTTTTTTTTTTAGATAACAATATTCTTGCCATTGGGTGAATAAGTCCCTATTTAGCTACCAATGCTCCCGAAAATGCTGAATCGGCCCATTTTTAGCTAGCAGTACATTGAGCATTGGCTGACTTGAATTTTTTTAGCCACCAATGCTTGAGCAATATTGGTGAAATTAGCTTCTTTATAGCTACAAATGATCTGAGCATTGGATGAATCGGTCTTTTTTTTTTAGCTGCCAATGCCTGAGCATTTGTAAAAATGAGTTTCCTTTTAGCTACCAATGCTCTGAGCAGGGCCTGAATTGGTTCTTTCTTTAGCTATCAATGCTATGTGCATTGGCTGAATTGATACTTTTTTTCCGGTTACCAATGTTCTCAGCATTGGCAGAATCGGCCTCTTCTAAGTTACCAGTGCTCTGAGCATCGGCTGAGTTGGTCCCTTTTTTAGCCATTGATGCTCTAAGAATTCGCTGAATTGGTCCATTTTACAGCTACCTGTGCTCTATGTACTGTCTGAATTGGTATTTTTATAGCTACCAATACTCCGAGCCTTCGCTGAATGGGTCCCTTTTTAATTACAAATACTCTAAGCATTAGCTGTATTTGTCTTTTTTTGTGTGCTAACAATGCTCTGCGCATTGTCTGAATTGGTTCCATTTTAGGTTTTAATGAACACTGCTCTTAACAGTGGCTTGATTGGTGCCTAGTTGGCTTTTTTTAAGGTAAGAACGCTTTGAGCATTGCGTGCAGAGTGCCTTATAGGCAGCTATGCTGTATGTATCCTCCACACAATGCCTGTGCATTAAAGGAAGTCATCCTTTCCTTGGAAAATAATGCTTTGCGCATTGATAAGTTCACCCCTTCCTCGGAGACAATACTACGAGCACTGTATAAATTCATCCCTTGCTAGCAAAAATATTGTTTGAGCACTGGATAAATTCTTTCCTTTGTTCTCTTCTGGCTAAAAATGCTGAATGCGTTTAAATATATTGTCCTTTCCTAGCAATAAAAATCCTTCGTGTTGCTTAAATTCTTTTTTTTTTTTTTTTTAATAATTGACAATGTTTTGGATAATTTCATCTAATCCTAGTGAAAATCTTGTGCTCATCAAAGATCATCATATCCATTCTCAGCAAACAATAGTGTGCGTTCTTGACCAATTAACTTTCTAATCACAAGCTGTGCATTGTATGCATTCATTTCTACCTGGAAATGGGTCTGTGCTCAACAGAGAATATCTTCCTTTTGCTGTCAACAGTGCCCTGTGAACAGCATGAATTCGTCCCTTCCTTGTAAAACAAAAATGTGGCTTTGGAAATACTCGTCATTTCTTCTCGAACATCAAAAC
>JADBJO010000941.1:327500-332500 GCA_016801955.1 Conus betulinus
GAAAGAAGATGGAAATGAAAAAGAGGGTGTTACGCTGTGAAAGCGTAGGCGGACCATCCAGTCTCTCGGAGAAAAAAAAAAGAAAAAAAAGGACAATTTCAAATCGCCCGTCCAGCGTCGACTTTCGTCCGCTGATTCGGACTGATCATTGGAAACCCCGCTGATTTTTATTGGGTGAGGGGAGATTTACGTGCTATTAGCTATCGGCACTTATGGACACATTTGCTGTTGTAAGAAAATTCTGCATCACAGCAATATGTGAACTGCTAGGCATAGCCTAGTGTGTGGCATTTTTCCCGGCCCTTGGCAGGAAGACAGTAACTGGTGCAGACTAGGCTTTGTCCATTGCTGGTCGTGGTGGTTCCTGGATGTCCATGACAGGTGTTTGTGGCCTCGGGTTGGTCTCCGAGTTTGTTGTGCTGTTTATCGACGGGAGATGATGGCAACAATGACATTCAGTTTCTTCGTATTCTCCATCGACAATTCCGGCGCCATGCTACCCTGTGTTTTCAGGGTCACCAGGCGACCTGTCTTCGTGCTCAACTGGCGGCGGTTTCAACCCACAGGAGGCGGAATCGAAGAGGAGCAGGAGGGCCGTTAACACCCCATTATAACCGTGGCCTCACTAAAGTCATACACCCACCCTACGTCCCGAGAGAGTCACTTAACCAGCATCCAGAGCCGGAGGTGCCAGCCCTCCATCTTAGTCAGACCCAGGGTATAGTGTTGCCGGCCTCTGGGGACCTGGCGGGGAGGCAGCGCTCCGTCACCAAGCCATCCTACACCACCAACAGCTGTTGAGCCGCCAGACGATTCCGCTGCCAGTCATACGGCGAGAAGGTGAGCTGCGCCTTCCATGTCACTGCCAAAGCTTTGACTCGCCGGAGTGAGTTCTCACTTCACTCCCGGCGCTTTCGTTGCTCTGCCACGGTTCTCCCTTAGCATTAACTGGACATATACCACCTATAGTTCTTTGGTTATCCCTAGATCTGAACTAGTTTAACGGCATTCCAAAGCAGCCACTGAACAGTTTTTTAAAAAAAAAATGAGAAAAAGTGCTGTAAGGAAACAAGTTGCTTGAAAAATAAAACAAGATATCAAAAAGTAATAGATACAGAGGATAAAGGTTAAAAAAAAAAAAATCTTCAGCCAGAGGAAATAAAGAGCAAATTGTAGACATGTGGTATAGAAACTACCATTCTTTTATTGTACAAGGTCCAAACAAGGGAGTCTGTACTGTCTTCTGCTTTCAGTAAAGCTGCGCTGATGATGATGATGGCCACCTGATCAACGAGATCGCTTCCTCATGGACTACGGTCTCAAAGAGAAGATAATCTAATGACCGAAGAAGCTGTCTGAATAAGTTGCTGGCTTCTTTCCTTTGATATATCATCTTCTCATAGAGACGCGTGTTTTTTCAATACATTATCTTCTCTTGAAGGCGTTGAGACTGGTTGGTTGTGGAGGCCAGGATGCTCATCATGTGATCCCTGCAGCATAGGAAATTGTCAGAGGTCTCAGCGATCAATCTTCAACGAGATAAGCAATAATTAAAACATCAAACAAAATAGCAAAAATCCATTCAAATGATTTTTTTTTCCGTGAAGAAAATGTCTTGAGACTACAGACTTCAATTTATGCCTAAAGAAGAACAAGCCTTGCAGGCAGAGGGAGCAGATGGGGTGGGGGTGAAAAGTAGTAGACAGGATATTCCAGCGGAAAGTTCTCAGTAAACATTTTGAGTGAACCCCTTCGTCAGGACTAGCTGGTAACTGGGGTGGAAAATGGAAAAGACCGGAGTCTGTGGCGACAGTTCAATTTGCCGCAGAAAAGGGTAGACATTGATCGAGAGGAATTTTGGTAAGCACCGTTGTGCGTTAAGGTTGAGGATGGACGTAGGGGCGGGGTGGGGGGGGGGGGCAGCAGTTGGGGAAGGGCAGAAGGTGAGGCTGAAGGAAACTGCTGGAAGAAGGGGACTGAAAGAAAGAGCAGAAAAGGAGAAGGGGGGAGGGGGCGGAGACAAGGGGAACTGGTGAGAGATAAGATTAAGGCCGTCGGGAGCTATAGTCGCGAGACCAGACCATGACAGTTGATTCCATGTGTGTCCTGGCCGGTGTATTGCAGACGTGTTGCCAGATTTTGTTCACCGTTATTAACAGCAGTAGCAGCAGCAGCAACATCCTCCTCCCAGGATACCAGATAGTGCTCTAAAGGACATCCGTGGATTTCTCCACAGCTCCTAGTCTCTAATCATGCGCCACAGGGTAGAGCAGATTTGTTGTGACCAGTTCAGTCCACAGTTCGGTCTGCCTTTGGAATACCCATCCATCTTGATGCTTTTGTAAAATGTCTTCGACAAAGGGTCATTACAGCGCACATGTCCATATCCAGCAAGCTTCCGGAATCTGTTATAACTATGATGGGAGCAGTTTATAATACCTCCTGTCCTCCTCTCCCCAGAGCCCCCCACCCCCCACCTTCTTCTCTACCTTCCTTCCTCATCGATTTACCCCTTGAAAAAACAAAACAAACAGACAGACAAACAACGGAAATGAACAAAGAATGAAAACAAAGCAAAACCTTGAAGCTTTTTCAGAGTTTTCTCAAACATGGATTTCGGCACAGGCATGCCCCCACATGTCCTCTATTCAAATAAATTGATCCGATCACTAGACAGAAAGAACTTGTATTTATTCATTCCATGCCACCAGCATAAAACGCTGCACAGGTGAAAGTTGTATTCATAAAACAGCTCGGGATTATTGGCGATCTCCAGCCGCATGTGTTCGGGTCGTGACGGGGTATACGATGTGAGATTCCGGAGAGAGGAACCAAACGAAGGGGGAAAGGTTATCAATCAGCGCCATTTCTTTTATTCATGTCATTGTTCTGTCTCTGACTTTTTCCTGCCTTCCTTGCAGAGTTTTTCTACACTCTGACGCCGCTGTAACCCACTGTTTTGTACCCCCTTCCCTTTCGTCCCCAGGCATTATACGGTGGGCTGTTTTACTCCTAGGCCCCGAAACGGCGGGGCTAAAAGTCGCCGCTCGTCACCTCGCGCCGCTTTGACACTCTTCCTCTCGATACCTCCCCTCCTCACCATGGTCTTGGGTGTATTCATTTTCTTTAGTTTCCTGAAAGCTTTCATTTCCTTTGTTGTTTGTTTTTTAATGGGTTCTCCATCCTCCAGATCTCCCCCCCCCCCCCCCCCCCCCCCCCATCCCCACCCCTCCCCTCAGAGAAACATACCTGTTGATTAAATTTTTTCTATTGTTGTTATGAATTGCAGTGACATGCGGGTTAAAAAAAAATACCGCTTTATGATCAACTAAAACAAAACTTCTGTCTTGTATAGGACGTATACATGGTAATTATGTACAAAAGCACGTCATGTGTTTGACCCATGAAATAAAAATCTTACGAAAAAGAACTTTCCTGTAACTGTACACATATGTATGATTTGTTTAGCTGGGAGCAGGTCGTGATCCACAAATACAAATCCTACGAAAATACAAGTTTCATATAAACACACAACAGATCTTTTGTAAAAACTTCCCCCCTCCCCAACCTCCCCTCCGCCACACATACACACACACATGCACGCATGTACACACACACACACACACACACACACACTGCGAGCATATGCATGCGGCGGGAAGGCGGCAGGGCGCGGAGGGAGGGGGAGAGGGAGAGAGCAGAATGGCCGGTTGTAGCCCGCCGTTTTGCATCGGGATAGGGACAAACCCCAAGGGCATTGGACATAACAGCCCATTACAGTCCCCCGTTTAGCACATAGTGGGACAAACGACGGGGAACAAACCAACGAGTTGCACCACTCTTCCCGGCTCAATCTCTACTCTGTCAGTGTGTGCGGTTGCCTGCTGGCTCCATGATTCATGTCACACAGTTGGCAGACTGACAGTTCAAATCCAGATGGCGCCCAAAACAAGCACGTTTGATTTTGACTGCCCTTGTTAATACGTTGTCGTTCTGGTGTATCACTATCAGCGTTACTTTTTGCAATCGATCTCGTACGTTTATTTGTCTTTTGGGTTGTCTTCAGTAATGCCATTTTCAGTTTTCCTACGGTTCAGTCAGTTACTGGCTTTGATCATTAGACAGCGAAAATTTGCCGCTCGCCTGAGATTGGAACTTTCTGTTCCTGGATCCTGCAATCCATAAAGTGCAGCTGAGAATGGACCAAGAAGCTTTTCTTTTTCATTAATCTTACCCTACGGTTATTCCATACAGTACAAAACCATAATTACATGTACACATGCGTACTCTGCTTGTCCGTGTTTACTTACTGTGCTGAAACAAACAAACAAACAAACAAAAACCTCCATAACATTCTCGAAGGACATTGTCTTATCGTGGCTGGTAACGAATAAGTCTTGCTTATCTTCTGGTGTCAAGGGTTTTTGTTGTTGTTGTTGTGTGTTTTTTCGTTTTTTTTTTTTTTTTTTTTTGGTCTGTTGAATTAGAGTGTCGGGAAAGTGAAGCAGTCTGAGAGGTGACGTTAAAACAAAAAACAAAAACAAAAACGATAAAACAAATAAAAAAAAAAACAACACTGGAAATGTCCCCAGATTATTGAGGAGGAACTTAAATTCGTTCGCCTCATGTGCCCTTTCCTAAACAACCTCCATCCTGCTCGGCAGGAGTACTGGGAAGGGGAGGAAGGGGTGGGGCAGGAGGAGGTGGGGGGGGAGGGCGGGCAGGTAGGGTGAAGGGGGAGTGGGGGTGGGGGAGGTCAATATTTGAAAGGGAGATAAAACGATTTGCATCTGCTCAGACATCTGAATGTCAGGGCAATTTGCGTTTTCGTTATCTTTTTTTTTTTTAATTCGTTCATTCTTTCTTTCTTTCTTTCTTCTTTTTTTCCCTCTTTCTATCTGTCTACCTTCCTTTCTTTCTTTCTTTTCTTTTCTTTACTTTCTTTCTTCCTTTCTTTCTTTCAGTCTTTCTTTTTTATTTTTCTTTCCTTTTTCCTTTTT
>JADBJO010000941.1:337500-362500 GCA_016801955.1 Conus betulinus
CTCAAATTTCCTGACCAACACTACAGGTGCCTGTATCTCCCGGGCCTGGTTGACGCTGGGATATATATTATGAAGGAAGCGTAGAGTACAGCCGAAATGGAAATCCGCAGCATCATCTTTATCATCCTCATTCTCATCAATCAGCATTTTAAAAAAAGTGTCTCAAATTCTGTGTCCCTTTGATGCCCTGCTCTCAAGGTGACCTCAATTTCGATGTCCTCTCGACGTCTGTGGCCTTAGTTTGGTTCCGTCGGGGTCACCGGTATCGGCTAGTCCATGGGGGCTGTCGTTGGACGGACGTGGTGTCGCCCTCCGGCGTGAGAGCTCACTCACGCCAGCTCCGCGACTTAGCAATTGTTGTCGTCAGTAGGGGGCTTAGTAGGTGGTGTCCTGCGTATGTTAGATCAGAGCAGGCGCCACTGAACACCACCGAAGTGACTCGGCAGCAGTGCAGTGTCTCCTCCGGTGGGTTGCCTCTTGACGACTTGACATTGACTGCTCCCTGTGGATTGCCGGGCCGGGGCTGCGGCGGGGGCCGACCGGGCTGTGGCTGTGGACGGGGTGTCGGAATGAGCGGCGTGGGTGCTCTGCCTCTGATGTGGCGCAGAGGTTGGGACAGCAAAAAAAAAAAAAAAAAAAAAAAAAAAGCATTTATTGGAAGTCCTACATAAAAGTAATGAGGTTTATGAATGTTGGTGTTTTCCGATTTCTTCATTCTGTGCACGTTTCTTTAGGTATGCAAATTTGTTTTGATTGATGTGTCGATGGAATGCACTGTACTTTGATCATTGGAAAAAATCCTTTGCCCCCATTTTTGTATGTGCGATAGATTCTTCTGAAGACACGGGAAAATAAAGTGAAAGAGGGAAGATCTCTCTCTCTCTCTCTCTCTCTCTCTCTCTCTCTCTCTCTCTCTCTCTCACACACACACACACACACACACACACACACACACACACAAAAGAGCGACAGACCAGCAACAATGACAAGTTCCCCATTTTCCCTGAACCGCTGAGTAATTTCACATCCGTCACCCCAAAACCCCCCATCTCTCTCCTTCCCCCCCCTCCCACCCCCCCCCCCCCCCCCCCCCCCCCCCCCCCCCCCCCTTCATCCACCCCCACCCTCCCCGACCTCATCATGCAAAGCGTGGCGGCCCTGTCACCCGGAACACCACCAACTCATCACGCGGACCCGTCAGCACTTAGCCCTATACCTCCACGTGCAAATCCAATTCTCACTTCCAACCCACTCCACGGAGAACTAGACAAACGACCCGGTGGGAGAAGACTGTCAATGCTCTGCCCTGCCCTGCCCTGCCCCTACCCTGCCCTTCTTTGCCCTACTATACCTTGCCCTGTCCTGCCCTGCGCAGTGAGTTTTAAAACATCGCTGATTCTCCCTACCAATCAGAAATTGTTACTATTTTCGGTGCATGGGGGAACAAGGTCATGGCCGTTCATAATAAGAGGAGAGTTCCTTTTTATTTTACCTCTTTTCCTCAAAACTATTTTTTTTTAATGAATTACGTTTTATTTCGGAACAAATGAATTACAACTAAAGACTACAAAACGCATACATAGGGTGATAAGACAATAAAACAACAACAAAACATCATCATGATCATCGTCATCATGATCCTAATCATCATCACCGACATTATCAATATCATCACCATGTTCCTCCTACTACTATTACCACCACAACCACCACCACCACCACCACCACTACAACTACTACTATTACTACTACTACTATTCCTATTACTATTACTACTACTGCTAATTACAATAATAAAATGATACTACTACCAGTCCCTTAATGCGTAATTTATACGTTTCTTTATCTAATCACAGACACATATAAGCAGAGTAATAACCACAAAGAACAAACACCAAAGCAATAGCTAAAGATTATTCTGTTTGTGTCCATGACGAAGTGAATTTTAAACGAAGAAAAGAAGCTGAAATGGAAAACCAGGTTTGTTCAAACTTTGTTTTTCATCCCTGTCTCTTCATAGATATTATACATATGTCGGACCACATGATTGGCTGAATTTTGCAAACTTCTTTGTGATTAGTAGAAAGAGTCGACGGAATTCACTTGTTAGGGAACGGGGCAATATCCTGCCCTGTCTGGTAGAGTACTTATCACAGGAAGAGGGGGTGGGTGAGGAGAGAGTGGAGAGTTGGGGGGGGAGGACCGAAAGGGACAAAAAGGATGTAGATGGGGGGGGGGGGGGGGGGTCGAAAGGGGGAGACGGAGGCTGCGACAGTTAGGAAAGGTCAAGCAATCATGGTCGATCAGGGAGTCCTCGGACCGTCAGACAAGACCCGCCCGAGAGAGACCTCCCATCCCCACCCATCCACACACACACACACACACACACACACACACCACCCCCTCAGACATCCTTCTGCCCACCCTCACCCACCCCCACCCCCGCCTCCTCCCCTGAGTCGGTTGGTATCATTGTCCTGCGAGTAGATGAATCACAACGGAGGAGACTATTGTTTTCGGTCCGTGTGTGTGTGTGTGTGTGAGAGAGAGAGAGAGACAGAGAAAGTGTGTGTGTGTGTGCGCGCGCGCGCGTGCCTCTGTGTGTGTGTGTGTGTGTGTGTGTGTGTGTGTGTGTGTGTGTGTGTGTGTGTGTGTGTGTGTGTGTGTGTGTGTGTGTGTCTCTCTCTCTCTCTCTCTCTCTCTCTCTCTCTCTCTCTCTCTCTCTCTCTCTCATTATCATGCATGCAGAAGAATTACAATGGGACAAAAATAATGTTGTCAGTGTGTGTGTGTGTGTGTATGTGTGTGTGTGTGTGTGTGTGTGTGTGTGTGTGTGTGTGTGTGTGTGATTGGATAAATATGTGCGTGAGAGAGTGAGTGAGTGCGCGTACGGTTTGTATGTGTGTGTGCGTTTGTGAATCTGTTTGCCTATCTGTCTGCCTATTTGAATGTCAACATACTGACCGGCTGCTCATTACATATTACAAGCTTGGTTCTTTATAGGGTCAAAATTAATGGCACAACAAAACAAACACACAAACACCGAATTAGAGATAGAACCTCATATTTCAGTCTACTGTGTCTATACAGTTCACTGCAGAAGTCTCTACAGTCTATAATGGCTGCATAGTTCACTGCAGAAGTCTCTCCAGTCTATAATGGCTGCATAGTTCACTGCAGAAATCTCTCCAGTCTGTAATGGCTGCATAGTTCACTGCAGAAGTCTCTCCAGTCTGTAATGGCTGCATAGTTCACTGCAGACGTCTCTCCAGTCTGTAATGGCTGCATAGTTCACTGCAGAAGTCTCTACAGTCTATAATGGCTGCATAGTTCACTGCAGAAGTCTCTACAGTCTGTAATGGCTGCATAGTTCACTGCAGAAGTCTCTACAGTCTGTAATGGCTGCATAGTTCACTGCAGACGTCTCTACAGTCTGTAATGGCTGCATAGTTCACTGCAAACGTCTCTCCAGTCTGTAATGGCTGCATAGTTCACTGCAAACGTTTTTACCGTGTATAATTGCTACACAGTTCACTGCAGAAATCTCTAAAGTCTATAATGGCTGCATAGTTCACTGCAAAAGTCTCTACATGCAGTCTATCATGGCTACATAGTTCACTGTAAAAGTCTCTCTAGTCTATCATGGCTATATAGTTCACTGCAAAAGTCTCTACAGTCTATCATGGCTGTATAGTTCACTGCAAAGTCTCTTCCTTTAGTCTATTACGGATACATACTTCACCGCAGAAATCTCTACATACAGTCTATTATGGCTATATAGTTCACTGCAGAAGTCTCTACAGTCTATAATGGCTGCATAGTTCACTGCAAAGGTCTCTACATACAGTCTATTATGGCTACGTAGTTCACTGCAAAAGTATCTTCATTCAGTCTACTATGGCTACGTAGTTCACTTTAGAAGTCTCTACAGTCTATCATGGCTATATAATTCACTGCAAAAGTCTCTACAGTCTGCTAGGTCTCAACAGTCTATTATGGCTATATCATTCACTGCAGAAATCTCTACAGTCTATCATGGCTATATTGTTCACTTCAGAAATCACAACAGTCTATAGTGGCTATATAGTTCACCGCTGAAGTCTCTACAATCTATCACGGCTATATAGTTCACCTCTAAAGTCGCCACAGTCTGCTATGGCTATATAGTTCACTGCAGAAGTCTCTATAGTCTACAGTGCCTGTGGAAGTCAACAACTGTGGAAGTCAATATCTCCAGTTTTCTATAGTTTTTCAGTCCATTGAGGAAATCGCCACGGTCTAAAACGATTGAACAGTTCACGACGAAATTCTGCATGGTTGGCTGCGGTCATACAATTCGCTGCCTAAATCTTGACAGGTTTATTGCGGCCATCTTGTACACTGAAGATGTTTCTTGAGTCTAAGTGGCCGTCTTCTTCACTGCAGAAGTCCCAATTGCCTCTTCCACTTTGAAAATTTCAAAGTCAAATCAAAATGCTCCATTATCATTCAAGATGAATTGATAATGGATGAGACCAGTGGGATACAGATTAAGATACAGATTAAGATACACGAAAGAACAAAAGAAAGAGAAAGGAATGACAGAGTTGACAAAGAAATGTCAATAAAGAAATGACGGAGTTGATAAAATTTTCGACAGCCGAACTTTCTGGGTGTTTAGGAGCGCGAAGAAGTACCAGAGCAAACATTTGTATAGAGTAACAAAAAAAAAAGGCGAGGGTGGTGGCGGGGAGAGAGGGACATCTTGTGGTGTAAATTATATAAGATAAGCTTGCATAAAGGTAAAAACCATGCAACGTATTACTACCATTTTACGCACAATAAACACATTGAGATGCATGACAACTTGCACAAATCGGTCAACCGTCCTAGCACAACACACACACACACACACACACACACACACACACACACACACACACACACACACACTTTCTCTTTCTCTGTCTCAAACAAACTCTCTCATCATACCCAAGCAAAACACACGCACAAACATCTACGCAGACACGCACACCCCGGCTCACAATCTAACACAAGCGTGCACGCACACACAACACATTCAAAATGCAAAAAAAAAAACAGAAAATCCTTTGGGAGCGATCAAAAAGCTTGTCTGGATAGCTGGGTTTTCAAATTCGATTTGAAGGCAGGAAGAAGTGAGCAATGGTGGACAGAAAAAGGGTAGTGTGTTCCAAAATTGGCCAGCCGGCTAAGGCACAAAGAGTACGCGCACCATATTGTTTTCTTTTGATCGTTGGGAAGTTGCAAAATATTCTATAGTCAGCAGTAGAGCGAAGAGTCTGGACGGAGTGTAGTTTTTAAAACGGTTCAGGCAAGTACAGAGGAGTGTGTATAGTTGTTTCAACTTTTTTTCCCATACACTGTTTTTCTTCAGATGATCTGAGTGGAAGTCATTCTCTATGCGATGCATTCAAATAAATCGACTGATGACATTTCGCCATGAGTAAAAATTACCGCAAACAAAAGGAAAGCAAATGACCGCGGTATAATGTATTTATGGAATGTGGGGATTTCGGTTTCTCTCCCCTTTAACACTGATGTCCTGTCATTGTTATTCATATATTCTGGGCCCTTGCGGAGAAAAAGGGAAAATGCTTGCCTGAAACAAAACCATCAGTTGACTGTGGCGTTATCAACATAACATCGCCGCGAGTCATTATTAATCCCTTGGACTTTAAAAGGTTACAGAATTTTCTTTTCAGCTGACTGAAGAACAGTGGTGAGGTCCTGTATATGACAGGAAGGACGCTGGACGATTGATCAGCTATTTATAAATCAAACATTATTCTGAGAGAGAGAGAGAGAGAGAGAGAGAGAGAGAGAGAGAGATTTTCATTCAGCACTTAAGCCCTAAAGACAAGAGGGAGAACAATCCTGTTCACCGATACCAACAGCTGAAATTTCATATGAATACACGCTCACTCAAACACATGTTTCCACCATTCTTTCTCTCCCACCCGTCACCCCGTCTCCTCACACTCTTCCTCCTTTCTCTCTTGCCTCTCCCCTTGACCCCTCCCTTCCCCTTCCCATCCCACCATCGAACCACACACACACATATTGGTCTCTCTCTCTCTCTCTCTCTCTCTCTCTCTCTCTCTCTCTCTCTCAGAGGCCCATAACTACAGAAGTAGTCGTTGGGGAAACCTGAGGACCGCAGACGCAACCTCCCCTCTCTATCTGTCTCTGTCAGCAGCCACCGGCAGCAGCTCACGTGTATGGCGTCCGGTCCATTCTTTGATGTTCTCATGCTAGTTCTTCCGCTGTCTTTCTCTTCTTCTCCCGCCCTCGATGGTGCCTTGCATGATTGTTTTGGACACTGGTGTGTCGAGTGTTGTGCCCAAACCATATCAGCTTGCGTCTCTTCACAGTTGAAAGCAGAGGTTCCTGAGGTCCAGCAAGGTTCTCAATTTTGCTCCGTACATATTTATTGGTCACGGGCTCTATCCAGGCGATTTGAAGGAGTTCCTCAGGCATTTGCTCTCTCGAGCCTGGATCTTCCTTTCAGTTTCAGCCATCAGTGTCCATGCCTCGCAACCATACAATACAATGGAGACCACCAGGGCTTTGTAGAGTTTGAATTTTGTGGAGAATCGGATGTTACTTTTCCTCACTCTGTTCAGTTTGGTCATGGCTGCGGTGGCTGTGCCAATACGAATTCTTATTTCTGCTTTGCAGCTTCCATCCTTTGTCAGGGTTGCTCCTAGATATTTGAAGTTTTCGACATCTTCCAGTTATTCTACATCAAGAGAGAGAGAGACATGTTTTCCATTATTAGATAAATCAACAGCCAATTCACTGATGAAGAAGGATAATAGGACCAGGCTAAGTAGACGTCCTTGTTTCACACCCCTTAGGCATTCAAAGTAGTCCGAATAACAACACTTATCTCGTATGCAGCTAACAAAAAATCATGAACACTTTTTATAGCTTTGTAAAGTTTTTCTTTCACATCACATTTTCTCAAAACTATCTCGTGAGAGAGAGAGAGAGAGAGAAGCAGTAGAGACTTGTTGGGAAGTCGAAGCACACGTTCTGCCCAGTTCGTCCTAGTCTGTTTCGCACAATCCTTATTCTTTTGCATATTTGCCAGTTTTCGCGTCCAGGAGCTCTAAAAGTCTGAAGTGTAGTATTTCACCCAAATACCTTGTCACGGTTCTCTCAAATAAATCTTGCGATGGGATTAGAGGACATCACTCGCAGCATGTGTTTTTGTTTGTGTAGAAGATAACGCGGATGTCAACGGGAAGGATTTGAATCGCCTACTGGGATGTTTTCTTGACATGTACAGATACTTACAGATTGCTTTTCTGATATTTAGATTATGCAATTCGACGACCATGTGTGTGTGTGTGTGTGTGTGTGTGTGTGTGTGTGTGTGTGTGTGTGTGTGTGTGTGTGTGTGTGTGTGTGTGTGTGTGTGTGTGTGTGTGTGTGTGTGTGTGTGTGTGTGTGTGTGTGTGTGTGTGTGCACGCGCCAATCTCTCTCTCTCTCTCTCTCTCTCTCTCTCTCTCTCTCTCTCTCTCTCTCTCTCTCTCTCTCATTTCTGGTTTTCTTTCCCTTCATTTCTTTTCTATTTTTTTTTTTAAATGCAACCTCTATCCCCCCATTTTCTTAAAAAATAAGGTGATCTTTGTCCTGCTATTTTTTTCCCACTGTGTTTTTCTTTTTTCACTGATTTACGCTCTTTGCATACAACATCTGCGTAATTTTCCTCTATGAACATGTGTATGCATATTTTGTTTTTCGCATTCAATACAAACTGTCTAGGTTTCTTCGTGTACTATTGTGTAGTGTCCTGACACTTTCATTATCACAGAAATCTTCTTCGAACAAAACTAAACACGCATATGCACCCTTTCACCCTTTCTACCCTCCCCATACTACCATCCAACCTCGTCATCCCAACCACAACCCCCACCCACAACCCATCCCACTCCAGTTGCCACCGTCCCTTACAGACAGCAAGAAGATTAAGTGATAGGCGTAGGGACAATCACACAATTAGACAGAGATGTAAATCGAGGATGAAACAGACAGACGGTGAGAGAGAGAAAGTATTTTTAGTCGATGTCACTATCAACCAGGATCTTCATACGGAGCAACGTGTACGAACACAGAGTTGCCGAACTTTGTAAACAACCTGGCGAATGATGATGCGTATCAATTGGCAGTGTTCACCCGTTATCAAGCTTCTCTGTCTCTGTGTCAGCTTCCCGTGAGGTGTGTGTGTGTGTGTGTGTGTGTGTGTGTGTGTGTGTGTGTGTGTGTGTGTGTGTGTGTGTGTGTGTGTGTGTGTGTGTGTGTGTGTGTGTGTGTGTGTGTGTGTGTGTGTGTGTGTGTGTGTGTGTGTGTGTGTGTGTGTGTGTGTGTGTGTGTGTGTGTGTGTGTGTGTGTGTGTGTGTGTGTGTGTGTGTGTGTGTGTGTGTGTGTGTGTGTGTGTGTGTGTGTGTGTGTGTGTGTGTGTGTGTGTGTGTGTGTGTGTGTGTGTGTGTGTGTGTGCTGGAATTATCTATGAAGTGGATGCAATAAATCGTCAGAAAGTTTGAAAGTGGATTGTATTTTCGGAAATCCACTTTATATCATACACCTAACATGTTTTCACATAAATTCGAACATATTTTGAATGTTTGAAATTTGTTTACACTCGTGCAGACCTTTTTAACTGAAACAGTCCCAGACAAAAGATATAAAAAATTCACCGGTAGATTTTCGAGAGTGGGATGCACATATTTGTTGAAGCCATTCGAAGCCAGTGGACCATGGCGTGGGGAGATGATATCGGTGCTTATATTTTACAGGTCACTGACTAACGTTACTTTGAATACAGCTGATAAGATTATTTGATAGGTGGTAGTTACTAGTCATGGATTTCATACTCACTTAAGAGTGTTGTGGATGTATTTAATGCTTTAGTCTGGTTATTTATGGTTTGATAGTTCCTTGAAGTATCTGTGTGTGTATGTGTGCGTGCTTGTGCGCATGCATGTGTGTGTGTGTGCGTTTGCGCGCGCGCGTGTGTGTGTGTGTGTGTGTGTGTGTGTGTGTGTGTGTGTGTGTGTGTGTGTGTCCATGATCATATGCGCACGTGAGTGTGTGTGTGTGGGGGGGGGGGGGGGGGAGGGGGGGGGCGCGCTCGCGTTAATGTTTAATGTTTGTTGTACGGCGTGGTACTTATGTATGTCTTTGGCTATTTTGTTTTCGTCCGTTCGTCAATACACAGCATACTGGATCTTACATCGGGCAGTCAAATGTGAACAGTCATATTTCAGGAAATACTTTAGTCCTAAGTTTGATTCACTAATTGCAAATTCCTTTCGTTTGTTTGTTTCATTTTTGTTCAGTTACATACTTTGAAACTCTCGGAATTTGGAATGTGCAATATATAAAACTTGGTATTTAGAATTACGCCAGCCCATATACTCCACAGAAATGAATCACTTCGAGTATCCTAGGTGTGTACTGGTCAAGAATGGCAGCTGATACCATACACGCCCTGTGTAAGTCCGACACGACAAAGACCCCAAGGCATCCGGAAAACTCCATTTATCAGCTACTCTGGAATAATCAGCCAATGGTAACCATACATCCTTCATTACAGGATCGGAATGGCTGCAACACTTCTACCCCGTTGCGTATGGCGGAGGACAGACTATTGTAAATATGCCTGTCTAGTTGTCCGTCACGGTATCCCCACCAACCTCCTGTATATTCCAGACATCAGATCCAATTATCCTCTAAGACAGAGCTGAACACAAACGTGTATTTGCTTGCTAAGTTATGGATACGCCAATGGGACAACATAACCACATCAAGGACAACATGGGAAAGAACTTTGTTACAACTGCCTATCTTTGAGGACGCTTCAGTGGATGTACACCGCCAACTGAGGTAAAAATAACACATGCTGGTTCCAGTCTCTCATTGAATCCCTTTCATACACAGGAAAGATAGACGACTGTGGTATCAAAATTAACGACTTTACTTCCATTAGCTGATCAACAATGCTGACTTTATATGACCGTTACAGTGGTCCCAAAACGGAGATGTGTTCGTCAGCTTGCATTAACATGCATCCAGTAACTTTCAAACACTCTCAAATCCGTTTTGAATGCTTCGGTCTCCACAGAGACACAAGCCTTGCACAATGCAAACAGAACTGAAGGAACCTGGCAAATTGTTCTTCAGTGTGGTCACCAAAGGACTTCCCACGGAGGTAGGAGCAAAGAAAAGAAAAGAGACAGGAATTAAAAGTTTGACAATTCTGGTGCACTTTTTCCAGTCAAACTGCATGAATATGTTACAGAGTTGAACATGACGGAACATGCCCATCCAACATGGATGGAAATTTGGAAACAATTATTGAACCTTCGAGATGTTTCTTGTATTTTTCCGGAAGGTGTTGAGACTTTCGATAAAATTACGCAATTTTTGTGTGTACTATGCAGCCTGTACTTTCGTCATGTGGCAGTTGTCATGTAGAACGATTTTCTGAAACAAGTGAATCCACGATCAAATATAATAATTTGACACAACCAACGCTGCAAGACACACTCGATCAGTTTGCAACAGACTAACTAGTGAATGATTCTTCAACCTGCCTATTGTCTCGTCAGTTCCTAGAATGCACATGTCATAACATGCCAGTCACTGCCGTTGTGTATGTATTGAAACAACATCATCATCATCGCCCGTCACCGTTCCTTGAGCAAAGGCCATGATCAGCTGTCTACACGAGTCTCCCGCCTGTCTGGCACCATCAACGACAATGAATTCTGGCTGTGAACACATCTAGACATCAGCCGATGACGACATCAAAAGAAGGCAATGGAGGCAGATCAGCCACACTCTCAGGAAACACGACGAGGATCACCTGACCAGCTTTAGTGGAACTCCCAAGACGGAAAGAAGTGGTCGGCCATGTTACATATGGCGGTGGATTGTTGAGGCAGACTGTCTGGCCACAGACTCTGGGGAAACTTCTCTGAGGCAGCTGTGGATGAGTGTCTGCACTCTCTTAATGGGTTTTTCTTGTTGTTTTCTGTGTCTCTGTTCCATGCAGTAAGTCTGAATTCCGTTTGGAACTGAGAAATGCTCTTTCAATGTTGTAAATGGTATATCACACACACACACACACACACACACACACACACACACACACACACACACACACACACACACACACACACACACACACACACACACACACACACACACACACACACACACACACACACACACACACACACACACACACACATTTGCGCGCACTGACTGACTGAAACCAATTTATTGTCAGATTAACTCAAAGTTGTACTGACACATTTGCGCACACACACACACACACACACACACACACACACACACACACACACACACACACACACACACACACACACATTTGCACACGCCGCGCGCGCGCGCGCATGCACGCACGCACGCGCATGCATGCACGCACACACACACACACACACACACACACACACACACACACACACACACACACACACATTTGCACACGCCGCGCACACATGCACGCACGCACGCATACATAGTCCTTGTCAATGCCTTGTTTTGCCTTGCATTTCCTACACTTCACTTGTCTTGTTTAGCCCGTGCCTTGTCACCTCGCCTTGTCTTGCCTTACTTTATCTTGTCTTGTCTTACCTTACTTTATCTTGCCTTGTCTTGCCCTGCCTTGCTTTGCATTTCCTAGCCTTACTTTACCTCGGGTCGCCTTGCCTTATCTTGTCTTGCTTTGCCTTGTTTGCTTTGCCTAGCCGTCCCTTGCTTTGCTCTACTCTGCCTTGCCTTGCATTCCCTTGCCTGCCCTTGACTCGCTCTTCCTTACATTGACTTGACTTGCTCTTCCTTGCCTTGCCTTGACTTGCTCTTCCTTACCTTGCCTTGACTTGCTCTTGCTTGGCTGGTCTTGACTTGCTCTTCCTTGTCTTGCCTTGCCTTGCTAACTGTTCTAATCCTGGTTCACAGCTGACGAACCCAGTCATTCCAAACGATATCATTCATAAGCTCGTCTGAGGAGATAGAGACATCAAAAGTGATCTCAGCAACTTGACAATGCTTGAGGGGGGAGGGAGAGATGAGCAAGCTTGGAGCCTACGCAAGTAGACTTAGGGAAACGTGTAATTATTTAATGTTTCCGTTTGAATACCATTGTCGTGTGTGCCCAGATAGTTACTGGACGCACAGGCCAAACCCAAATAAGCACACAAAGCCAGGTGCAGAGTGACGGTTATTTATCATTCAATACAAAACAGACAAAGGAATTTTCTACAAATAGGTCTTCCTATGTTGGAGGCAACAGACACAACAAAAGACACAAAACAACGCTCACCATGACAAAGGAGGATGGGGAAGGAGGGAGCAGGGTTGCAAAGATGAAAGGGAAGGAAGAGGGGAAGGGGGTGCCGAGTTAATAAAACAAAAAAACAAAAAAACAAAAAAAGAATCTAAGTAACTATGGTATCACAAATCTGTAAACAACATGAATGAGACTTGATTCTCAGTGTCACGCGACACACAACAGTTACTGTTGTTAATGAGGCGCTTAAGCTGGTAGAATACTGCATGGTTTAGATCCAAACAATCACCTCTGAACATCCCAAAGTCATTCGGCAGCATCGCAGCGTCTCCTCTGGTGGGTTTCCTCATGACTACATGATATATGTCGCTCTCTATGGACGTGACACGGAGGGGGATGGGTGGGGTGGGTGGGGGGGGGGTAACGCCACTGAGGGGCTCTGAAAATGAGACAAATAAAATGAAGAAAACAATATACAACTGCTTAACGTTGAACGTGTATGTGACACATCGCGTGACACTTAGTCTGATAGGTATGACCCAGTTAAAGTGCCATTCTGACGCCTTACTGCGTTGCTAACGCCGTCGCAAATCCATTTTGATTCGTTCTGTCAACGGTGGAGACTGAAGTACTCCTCTACACATTCAGACGACTGTTAATAGCACTATCGGCGCCTGCTTTCGTTGTATGATACATCATCGTGTACTCGTCACGATGTAGATAATATATATGTGCCTTCACAGTATGCACAGTTAACAGTAACTCATTCAAGTTATGCGACCCCGAGAACCCACAATGCACTCACTTAACCCTCCCCACCTCGCCGTCCCTTTCCCATCTCTCCTCTCCCTCCTACTAAGCATCCGCAGCCGAGAGGGGAAAAAACGAGGTCACAGACGGGAGAACAGGAAGAGTGGGGATGGGTGTGGGGCTGGAAGTGGGGAGAAGTGCCAGGAAAGCTATCGGTGAACCAGAAATAACACTGTTTTTGACTGGTTCGTGAGGACTAGCACCGGACACTTTATGTTCGGGACTGAGTGGAGGTAAGAGCAAATACAACTCGGAAAAGAGAGAGAGAAAGAGAGAGAGACAGACAGACAGACAGACAGACAGAAAAAGAGAAAGATGCACATATATGTATGTATGCATGTGTGTACCTGTGTGTGTGTGTGTGTGTGTGCGCGCGCGCGCGCGCGCGTGCATGCGTGCATATGCGTGTGTTTGTGTGTGTGTGTGTGTGTATGTCCTGCATAGTTTAGACCCGAGCAATCACCTCCGAACATCCCAGAGTCATTCGGCAGCATCGCAGCGTCTCCTCTGGTGGGTTGCCTCATGACTACATGATATTTGTCGCTATCTATGGACGTGACACGGAAGGGGATGGGTGGAGTGGGTGGGGTAGGGGTAACGCTACTGAGGGGCTCTGAAAATGAGACTTATAAACAAAACGAAGGAACACCGACATACAACTGCTTGACGTCGAATGTGGTGTATGGGACACATCGCGTGACACTTAGTCTGATTGGTATGACCTAGTTTAAGTGCAATTCTGACGCCTTACTGCGTTGCTAAGCCCATTGCAATTCCATTTTGATTCGTTTTGTCAACGGTGAAAACTGAAGTACTCATTTGCTCATTCAGAGGACAGTTAACGGCACTATCAGTGGTTGCCTTCATTGTGTGATACATGCTTGTGTACTCTTCACGATGTAGATGATATATGTATGCCTTCACAATATACACAGCCACCAGTAACTCAATCAAGGTATGCGACCTCAGTAACCCGCACTGCACTCACTTAACTTTACCCCCCCCCCCCCCCCAACCTCCCCGCCCTTTTCCCATCTCTCCTCTCCCTCCTATGCATCCGCGGCCGAGAGGGAGAGATAAACGAGGTCAGAGATGGGAAACAGGAAGAGTGGGGGTGGGGGTGGGGGTGCAAGTGGGGGAGAAGTGCCAGGAAAAGCTACCGGTGAACCAGAAATAACGCTGTTTTTGATTGGTTCGTGAGGACGACTAGCGCTGGACACTTTATGATCGGAACTGAGTGGAGGTAGGGGCAAACAAAACTTGGAGAGAGACAGACAGACAGACAGATGCACCTATATCTCAATGTGTGTGTGTGTGTGTGTGTGTGTGTGTGTCTGTCTGTCTGTCTGTCTATCTGCCTGTCTGTATGGATGGATGGATAGATAGATAGATAGATAGATAGATAGATAGATAGATAGATGGATGGATAGACAGATCAATGGATGGATGGATAGACAGATAGATAGATAGATAGATAGATAGATAGACAGACAGACAGATAGATAGATAGATAGATAGATAGATACAGATAGATAGACAGAGCACGACATAAGCTCGTGCCACGTTTTAATGCTCGTGCACTCCACGCTCGGTTCTATCGTAAAGTGTAACTAATCGATCGGCAGTTTGCCTCCTGAAAATTCCAACACCCACCCCTCAGCCCGCCAAATCTACCCCCCGCCCTCCTCTCTCTCTCTCTCTCTCTCTCTCTCTCTCTCTCTCTCTCTCTCTCTCTCTCTCTCTCTCTCTCTCTGAATAATCGTGCAAAATGCAGGTGTGATTTCAACGCATAAGGAGCTAGTTACTTACAGGCTAACAGATAAGCGTGGGTTCAACAACAATGACAAGGGGAAGTAAAAACATGAAAATTAATGTTGGAAGTATCGGTATACCGAGCCGTCAAATGAACTCATAAAACTGTTTGTCATGTGCTTCTGGACCGCTCAGTATTTCAAGATTTATTTTCTGATAAGCTTGATTCAGTTTATATACTGCGTTGCACTGCATGTCCTGTACATAATCAGGCTGTTTTATGTCAGCTTTTGTGCGTTATCTACTTTTCCTGTGTAGTCTATAGCGGTGGTGGTGGTGGTGGTGGTGGTGTTCGGTGTTTACATGCAAGGGATTCCAATTGCTCCGCTTGCTTCTTCCTCCCCTACCATCCTTAATCAATAATGCATGGAGCTGAAGCTAGTAAGCCTACTGCCCAAAAAGTCTTACGCGGGAAAGTGCCAGTTTATTTTTGTGAGTGATGTAGCTGCCAATTCTAATATCACGATTCAACTGCTTGACAGTGGGTGACCTTTTTACACTTGATTATTTTTCTTGTTTGTTGGTTTGGTTCGTTTTCCGGTATAATGTCAACAAACAAACAAAAGGCTTGAAAATCCGACAGTACGACCTAATCCACACATACGTCCATATCAAACAATGCTTTCGTTGTCTGTGTGAATAGACAACCATCTTCTGCACTGTTGATTTAATATGAACATGTTTGATGATTGTAACATGAAAGAAAAACAAGGATTTAATTCTACTTTTTGTTTGACAGCCCAGAACACATAGCCATATGTCATCACATCTGAAAGCAAGTTCAGTTTTTAATCTTTAAAACGTGTTAAGTACTTCTTCGAAAAATGTCTGCAAACTACAATGAATTTCTTCCTAAGCAGAGTTTAATGCCAGTCTTGACCGAGTCTCAATTCTTGTGGAATGTTGTCCTAAATCACGGGTTAATGCATTTTCACCCGCCTGTACAGTGAAAGTTTATTTGAGAAGAGTAGACACAGGGCCTGTTTTCCATTCGCCTTATCCTTAAATCGCCGCTTACCAGATCTTCGTTTCCTGACGAGCAGTTGTCCATTTTTCGCCGTCTGTTTAACCCAACGGTCACCTCATGCCTTACCGCCCGTAAATCATCATCACCTGTGTATTTCCAGAAATTAAGGGAAATTCTAGCTTAATGTTTCAAAGACCATCGAGCTTACATATATAAGAATAATCACAAAAGTCATACTTTGATTTAATACCTTATTTTCTTGATTTCACTGGAAGAAAACAACACTTTTCTCTCAGACACTTCAACTGCATTACAGCTGTTTCGCTTATGTGCTGAACAGCGAAATGCAATAGAAAATGAGTCTGTTTAACACGGTGTGTAATTTGAACATTTATGGCCAGTATGGCGACTGGTCACTTTTACGGCGATTTGGGACACGGAAAATAGATACCAAAGTAGTCAATGTTATGAGAGCTGATTCGCTTCAACAGTTCAGAATAACTATTTTCTTTTTCAAAACGTTAATCTTATTTTATGATAACACCAATAATTGTCATTGATTTTGTTGCTTTAAATCATTTGTATGCTGCTTTTCAGCTTGCTGTGACGTCACACGTGTAATTACGACTCATGAAAACGGATGATAATAATTTGTGAAAACTGATAATCATCACTGATGAAAACAAATAATTCTGACTCACGAAAGGTGGTAATTATGACCATTAAACCAGATATTTGTAAGTCATGATAATTGGTAGTCATAACTGTTGAAAATAGATAATTATTATTCATGAAAACAGATTAGCATGATTTAAAAAAAAGAATAATTATGACTAACGAAAACAGGTAATGGTGATGTATAAAAAACAGATAACATTGTCTTATGAAAACAGGTAACAATGAATCAAATGCATGGGCACCGGTGCCATTAGCATCATTACATGGATTGTGGACCTATAAAATCAGCTGCGCAAAGGCGAAAAAAAAAAAAAAAAAAAAAAAAAAAAAAAGCCGGAAGCCAGAGCTTACTGTTATAATCAACCATTTTCACTGCTCAAAAGTGTGCTTTCTGTCTTTTGACGCATCATGCGATGTCTTAACAATGTCAGCAACCGTGAATACAATTCGTTTTCGTGATCATTAGAGTTTTGACATCATCAGTACTGTGTTTTGTTAGGACCATAATCATATGAAACAATAATAATAAGGTTTTTTTTTTTTTTTTTTTTTTTTTTTTGTTCGATCATAATTTCTTTCACATTTTTCTCTTCTTATTCTTTTTCTTTCTCCCCACCCCCCTCTCCCACCCCACCCCACCCCCACCCCCCAGCCCCTCTCCCATGTAAATGACATCTGTGACATTTTGCATCAAAAAAGGCCCCCTACAATACCAGTCCCGCCAGTCAGCACTTTCACTTTTCATTACGGGCCAGCCGAGCACAAAGGGCCCTTTCAGGGTTGCTCTAATCAGCAGTGAAGGGACAGGCGACGTAGGCGGTGAAGATCGATCACAGAACGTGCTCAGCACGTGCAGAGGATGCTACCCAGTGATTCATGATTGACCTATCGCCCGTGCGGCACCTGCGTACTGCTCCTCGCCGCACCTGCCTGCTGACAAGGCGAACGTGACAAGAATAGCTGATGTTTGTGGGCGATTTCCAGCTCGAGTCATGAGCTCGTCACGATGTTTATAGCCAGGCCGACCACAGGAGGCCACATCAGGGTTGTAATTCTTAACAGGTAAAAACGGAACTAGATACAGGTTAAAACGGCTGACTAAAAATCCGAACCGAGTTAAGCGCTGAAACGAAAACCGGACGTAACACACACACAACTGTATATTACTGGTCACGTTCATGGCAGATCAAATGAACAATGCTGATTTCTTTAAAAAGTGAAAGAAAGAAAAAAGAAAAGAGAAAAGTTGGAATCTCTCTCTCTCTTATCAAAGATAACTCTCTCTCTCTCTCTCTCTCTCTCTCTCTCTCTCTCTCTCTCTCTCTCTCTCTCTCTTATCAAGGATAAAATCTCTCTCTCTCTCTCTCTCTCTCTCTCTCTCTCTCTCTCTCTCTCTCTCTCTCTCGTGTACGGGCTCCCAATATTGTTCGTTTGACCAGACCAGCACCCGCGTTAAAAGTGCAGCGAGTGTATTTTGTTTATTTACAAACATAAAAGTATGCGGCAAAATCGGAAGCTTCGATCATCAAGAGTTGGGTAGTTTCTGATGCCACATTATGTTACGTGACATGACATAATATGGCATACGGGCTGTAAAGAGCGACCCAGATCGCCACAGGAACGCTGCGTGCAGCCGTGACAAGTGTGTGCTGGAAATAGGCACCGTAGCGCCGAGTTTGCTTTGCTTCCGCATGCAGCACCCAATCAGTTTTGATTGCAGGGAAGGTACATCCGACGATGTGTTGCACCTTTCTTCCCACTTGGTCAGCTGATCGCGTTGTGTCCTCTTCTGTGGATTCGAAAGAAATCATATCGTCAGCTTCTCTCCAGAGATTATACAGACAAAGACAAAAAAAAAAAAAAAAAAAAAAAAAAAAAGGGGGGGGGGGGGGTGGAGGAAATTCTGACTGGTGTGTCGCCACAGGCATGCAGCCAGAACAGAAAGCAGGAACGAAGACAGACCAGATACCTTGACCATGCAGTGGTCGATGTGACATTGTTAGGGTTTGGTGTTTCTGTGTGTGTGTGTGTGGGGTGTGTTTTTTTTCGGTTGTTGTTTTTTTTCAGAATCCTTATATATATATATATATATATATATATATATATATATATATATATATATATATCAAAAATATTGCTAAAACGCCTAATAAAAATCTGAAAGTGCTCAAACCCTTGGGGAGCAACATCTGTTAAAAAAAAGGATGATAAAAGGAAGTTTTGAAACCCAACAGATCTGTTTCGAGCCAGCGCTCTCGTCAGGATGGTTTTTGGGGCGCCTACTGCCGGTGTTATATGGCCTGATGTCACTGTTTGCACGTGCGGGTTGGCTGCACGTATTGTTCGGTTTTATTGTTCGATTTTTATTAGGCGTTTTAGCAATATTTTTGATAATAGCTCCTTATGTTGAGCACTGTGGCCTGGTGAATTTCAAAATGGAGGAAATTAATTTTAGACAATCGACAAAAAATATACCATTTTCCAACCCGCAGTTCTACTTAAAAAAATTAATAGAACAAACTGAAAAATTCGTACGAAACATGAGATGGAAAGCATTTTTCTTCCTGAATCCGAATGCAAAAAAGAGGACAAAAAACACATATGACTTCAAATCATGGCGATCTCCACCAGCCATAGATGAAATGAAATCTTTTGAGGATAAAATGAAAAGAATGATAGCCAACATAGAATTCAAAAAATCAAACAACGATTTCCAAACATCATTAAAAAATGAAATAAAACAAATAAAAAATGATAAAAAAATATTCGTGAAGGCTGACAAAACCAGTAATTACTACAAAATGGAACTAAACGAGTACTCACAACTTCTTGATAAAACATTCAGAAAAACTACAAAAAAAAGCTGATAAAACCATACACAACAACATCCGAAAAAAAAAAAGAAAAAGAACTCGTACACCACATGGATCTAGGTGACAGGGTGGAAACAACTGCAATAAAAGAAGCCTTCATAACCTTAAAGACCATAAACCCAATTTCCACAACAACCCAACATGTAGACTAATAAACCCATCTAAATCTGAACTGGGCAAAATAAGTAAGAAAATCTTAGAAAAAGCCATAAAAAACATACAATCAAACACTGAATACAACCTCTGGAAGAACACATATGAAGTTATCCAATGGTTCAAAAACCTTAACAAACAGAAGAACACAGTATTCATCACATTCGACATAGTAGACTTCTACCCATCCATAGACGAAGAGCTACTCACTAAAGCTCTGAAATTTGCTAATAAACACAGACATAACAGGGTCAGAAATGGAAATCATTTTTCACACCAAGAAAACTTTACTCTACAGCAGAAATGATACATGGATCAAGAAAACAAATAAAAACTCAACATTTGATGTGACCATGGATCGTATGACGGTGCCGAAACATGTGAACTAGTCGGACTGTTTATACTATCCAACATCCAAAAGCAACTCGGAAAACAAGTCGGACTGTACAGAGACGACGGCCTCGCCGCGCTAAACAACAACCCAAGAACCATTGAAAAAAAGAAAAAAAACTATGCAAAATTTTCCAAAACCATAACTTAAAAATCACCATTGAAGCAAACAAAAAGTAGTGAACTACTTAGACATAACACTTGACCTCAACAACCATATATATAACCATACAAGAAACCTAATGACACACCCATTTATGTAAACATCAATAGCAACCACCCCCCCATCTATACTAAAAACCATACCAATGGCATAAACAAGAGATTATCTAATCTGTCACATAATGAAAGAGTATTCAACAATGCAGCAGCAGAATACCAAGAGGCATTGCAAAAAAGTGGTTACAGCTACAAACTACAATACAACCAGATAACAACATGAACAAAAACAAAAAAAGCAGGAAAAGGAAAATCACATGGTACAACCCTCCATATGATGGACGAGTAAAAACAAACGTAGGAAAAGAATTTTTCAAAATTTTGACAGCATCCTTTCCAAAAGAACACAAACTGTCCAAAATATTCAACAAGAACACCATTAAACTATCATATTCATGCATGCCTAACCTTAAAAATATAATTGATTCATCCAACAAAATGAAAAGCAACACAGCAAAGAAGGGTGAAGAAAAGAAATCCTGCAATTGTGCTAAAAAAGAACAGTGTCCCTTAAGCAACAAATGCCTCTATAACAACATTGTATACCAAGCCACTGTGACATCAGAAAATGAAAAAGAAACATACATAGGGATCACTGAAAATCACTTCAAAACCAGATACGCAAACCATAAACAGTCATTCAACAAGAAAAATACAAAAACCAAACAGAACTGAGCAAATATATTTGGAGACTCAAAGACAAAAAAATAAACTATAACATATCCTGGAAAATCATAAAAAGGGCATCACCATACAACAACATTTCAAAAAGATGCAACCTATGTTCAACAGAAAAATGGTTAATACTATGCAAACCATACTTAGCAACTCTAAACACTAAAGTAGAAATAGTAAACAACTGCAGGCACAAATGGAAATCGTTGTCAGCAAACGCACCCTGAACTGTAAACAACCCCCAAAAAACCGAACAATACGTGCAGCCAACCCGCACGTGCAAACAGTGACATCAGGCCATATAACACCGGCAGTAGGCGCCCCAAAACCATCCTGACGAGAGCGCTGGCTCGAAACAGATCTGTTGGGTTTTAAAACTTACAGGGTCAGAAATGGAAATCATTCTCCACACCAAGAAAACTTTACAACAGAAATGAAACATGGATCAAGAAAACGAACAGAAAGCTCAACATTTGATGTGACCATGGGATCGTATGACGGTGCCGAAACATGCGAACTGGTCGGACTGTTCATGCTATCCAACATCCAAAAACAACTCGGAAAGCAAGTCGGACTATACAGAGACGACGGCCTCGCCGCGCTAAACAACAATCCAAGAACCATTGAAAACAAGAAAAAAGAACTATGCAAAATTTTCCAAAACCATAACTTAAAAATCACCATCGAAGCAAACAAAAAGGTAGTGAACTACTTAGACATAACACTTGACCTCAACAACTACATATATAAACCATACAAGAAAACCTGATGACACTCCCATTTATGTAAACATCAATAGCAACCACCCACCATCTATACTAAAAACCATACCCAATGGCATAAACAAGAGATTATCTAACCTGTCACATAATGAAAGAGTATTCAACAACGCAGCAGCAGAATACCAAGAGGCATTGCAAAAAAGTGGTTACAGCTACAAACTACAATACAACCCAGATAACAACATGAAAAAAAAAAAAGCAGGAAAAGGAAAATCACATGGTACAACCCTCCATATGATGGACGAGTAAAACAAACGTAGGGAAAGAATTTTTTTAAAATTCTGACAGCATCCTTCCCAAAGAACACAAATTGTCCCAAAATAAATATTCAACAAGAACACCATCAAACTATCATATTCATGCATGCCTAACCTTAAAAATATAATTGATTCATCCAACAAAATGAAAAGCAACACAGCAAAGAAGGGTGAAGATAGGAAATCCTGCAATTGTACTACAAAAGAACAGTGTCCCTTAAGCAACAAATGCCTCTATAACAACATTGTATACCAAGCCACTGTGACATCAGAAAAATGAAAAAGAAACATACATAGGGATCACTGAAAATCACTCCAAAACCAGATATGCAAACCATAAACAGTCATTCAACAAAGTAAAATACAAAAACCAAACAGAACTGAGCAAATATATTTGGAGACTTAAAGACAAAAAAAAAAACTATAACATATCCTGAAAAATCATAAAAAAGGGCATCACCATACAATAACATTTCAAAAAGATGCAGCCTATGTTCAACAGAAAAATGGTTAATACTATGCAAACCATACTTAGCAACCCTAAATACTAAAGTAGAAATAATAAACAACTGCAGGCACAAATGGAAATCGTTGTCAGCAAACGCACCCTGAACTGTAAACAACCTGAAAAACCGAACACAACACGTGCAGCCAATCCGCACGTGCAAACAGTGACATTAGGCCATATAACACCGGCAGTAGGCGACCCAACACCATCCTGAGGAGAGCCAGCGCTCGAAACAGATCTGTTGATGATTTTTTAAAAACTTCTTTTACCATACTATTTTAACAGATATATATATATATATATATATATATATATATATATATATATAATAAAAAAAAACTTGCTCTTTATGTCTTAGAGTGAAGGAATAAGGGGAGATAAGCATTCATATCTGCAGTGGCAGTTTATTTTGCCTAACTAACAATATGTGCTTGAGTGGGAAATAATAAATGCTTCTCAAATGAGTCTTCAGCAAGCTTATAGTCTCCAAGGAGAAGACACTCTCCAACAGGGAGGAAACTCACTAACATATAACTCCTGGTCAGATACTGGTATTTCGAAACCTGGTGCTCGGTTACTTATCTTGGAATTATTAGTCAATTATATATATATATATATATATATATATATATATATATATATATATAAAGATTGGTGCCTTGAACTCGTGTATATCTTTTGGTCAGCTCAGTTGATGACACGTCAGTTTCACTGAAAACAATCAAACACACATATGCTCACAAACATTATAATGTAGGTTAAAAAAAAAGGCAAATTCATCATCATTCTCTACAAAACACATCCATTAAGTTCTATGCAGTCATCACGAGATCCTAAAACGTTCTATGGGATCTGTTTACCCCTTATATTCAAACTCCTAATCTGATTAATGCCATGCATACATGAGCTATTCAAATTTCTTGTCTGGGTTTGATTCTAAAGCTTAATTTCTACACAGATCACTGCATGGACAACGTATATCTAGTTTACTCTCATTAGAGTTTCCAGATTGAGGTGAAAAAACCTCTGCAAATTGAAAACAGAGAGTGAAGCAAACCTTTAAGCATAATGAGATGGCGAGCTCTCTTACATACGGAGAGAGAGAGAGAGAGAGAGAGAGAGAGAGAGAGAGAGAGAGAGAGAGAAGAGAAAGACAGACAGACAGACAGACAGACAGACAGAGAGAGAGAGTGTGTGTGTGTGTGTGTGTGTGTGTGTGTGTGTGTGTGTGTGTTGGGAAGGAATTTTGTTATGTTCAGGAAGACTACTCCATTTGAGAGAGGTTTCACGTTTCGTTCACATGGAAATGCTTCTCACCAGCAAGTAACCAGAATTAAGTAGTAAATCTGATAACATCTTCATGGAGCGAAACAGCTGTCCCTTGCTAGTACTTTTGACCTCCTCACTAAAGGATCAATAAAAATAACTGAGCGCTCTCCGGAAAACGATTGCTTCTCATGCTCCCTTCCAGTTGAACGCAAGTCTGTCTCTAAAAATTACGTATTTTGACTGGGGCAGATTTTGATGCTGGCTTCGTTTCCTACCTGGAGACCAGGTTTTATCTCTCTCTCTCTCTCTCTCTCTCTCTCTCTCTCTCTCTCACACACACACACACACACACACACACACACACACACACACACACACACACACACACACACACACACACACAAGAGCACGCGAAATTATGTTTGGTGGAATATATCAAAACAAAATCTCACAAAAAGTAAAATGCTTGTGCTTTGGTCCTACTACACACCCTAGCATTCAATATGTCTAATGCTAAGTGGCTTATCGCATCATAAGTTTATTGTTCTTTAAATTGTGAGAATGAGTTAAATAGGTATGTCCAGTTTGCACTTTACATCACACAGTTCCGTCACTTTTTTTCAAATCCGTCCAAAATTTGATGTCTCCAGAAATCATAACAAGACAACTAGCTTCCAAAACCTGCAACTACACTTTAATTCGTGACGATGGACATTTTCATGTTGGCTACAGTAATCATTTCTCCTTCATCTGGAAATTCACTGGTGTATCAAGAAAATGGTGACTATGACGTCGACACAATAATCATTGCTGGCCTTGGTACCGTCTAAGCCTCTAAGAGTAACTCAAAAACAGAACAAAAAAAACAATATTGATCAGCCTTTTAATCATAGTAACTATGTACATAAAAAACAACAGTACCATAAGTAGTCAGCTGTGAATATTTGAAAAAAAGTTATATCGTAGTAAGCTATGTTTATTTAAAAAATAACACTAGACGATGTTCTGGAATACGCATAATACTGGAACAACACAACTCGGGTTGCATTAGTGCCCTATTAGCCGGAGGCCCTTGAAGACATGACAAACTACTCAATTTTTAAGAAATGCACGAACAGCAGAAGACAGCAGCGCTCATCCTTGCTGGACCTCTCTCTATGCCCACCACACACACACACCCACATGCACGTGCATGAGTGACGTTTCTCTTCAATTAAAAAATCGGAAAAAGCAAATTGTTTGTCCCATCCCCAAGGTGATTAC
>JADBJO010000941.1:380000-385000 GCA_016801955.1 Conus betulinus
TTAAGACCAGAAGGATCTCGATGACCAGGAGTTCTGGAGATATCGTTCAAGCTAGCTGAGTAATCAGGCATTTCATCTATCGCCCAATAACCATTTCCGGCAGTACTCGAACATGACTGACACACAGATCAAAGGACCAGTAAGTGGATGTTACTATAAAAAAAAAAAAAATTGAATGGCGGTCCAAAACCTAAGAAGTTTTTCCTCCTGACCACGAGTTCTCAGAGACAAAATTTGTCATTTCAACATAATCAAGAAACATTGGAGGATCACAAAGCGGCCTCCCAGGCAACAAATCAACAATGGACGATTATACAGCCTTCGTTCCTTCTTCATATCACGAAGGTGGGGCATCTTGAAACAGACGATAGAGTTGCTAGCACTCCATCAGTCGTAAGTAGGCCTACTTCACAGCTAAGCCTCTAGAAATTCACACTAGTACCGTTTGTCTCAGACTTGTCATCCTTTCGGATTTGCGCATCGAATCGATCTCTCAGTCGGCGACTATTCTAAGTGGGTGGCATTGATTTTGATGAACACAACAGCATGTAAGCCCTCCTTAATGATAAAGTCTAGACAGATCGATCGAATTGAACAAGTGTCGGTCTAGTTGCCCGCCCGAATTTCACACAGATTATCCTATAGCGAGGAGGAAGTTCAATACATCACAATACTGTGCAATGACATAATGGTGTGAAATGCAATGCAATGCAATGCAATACAATACAGTGCAATACAATGTAGTGCAGTGCAATACACTACTAGTCAACACAATGTTCCGGTTGCCGGGAAGAAACTTATCGATTTCTATTTTCCAGTCGAAATACCACGCCACGGTCCAAATCACGCTCGCAGTGAACACTATTGTCCGTCAATAACAACAACGGCGGACAAATTAATTAATAATAAACCCAGTACTTCACGTGACAGCCTGACAATGGACACACTCATTCGTCGACCAAGCAAGGTGCGGGTGATGGGGAAAAAAAAACCACTTCTAACCTTAAACGATTTCCAGAAAAAAACAATGCCATCGTGACAACAGCAAATCAACAACCACAACAAGAGACTCACGCTGGCTAAGTAGCCGAGCAGCTCAGGAATAAGAGCGACCGGAAGACGCCATCATGAGCTTGCCATCTGCCGATACATTTTTATATGCAGTCAGCACCATGGTTTCGAAGTATAATGACAACAGACGGAAGTTAAAACACGGCGGAAATCAATGTTGACATGTAGAGCCGCCAGATGAACGCAGCGACAGTCATGAGCCGCGATCACCTGTAGTCATTAAACAAACAAACAAAAACGAAAAGGAAAAGAAAAGAAAAAGAAAGAAAAACACCACTGCGTTGAGGCTTCCCAGTTAGGTTTTGTTTGTTTGTTTGTTTGTTTGGTTTGGTTTGGTTTGGTTTTTTTTTTTTTTTTTTTTTTCTTTTTTCTTTCTTTCTTTCTTTCTTTCTTTTCTTTCTTTCTTTTTTTCTTTTGTTTGTTGTGTGTGTGTGTGTGTGTGTGTGTGTGTGTGTGTGTGTGTGTGTGTGTGTGTGTGTGTGTGTGTTTGGCGGTTCAGTAAACCTACTTCAACATTAGTTTCATATCTTTATTTTCAAGCTTTTATTTATGTTTGCAAGTCATACTCAAAGAAAAAAAAAAACAATAACAACATCAACGACAACACAGGTCACGTGGCTCGTGACATAAGCGTTTCTTGCGTCCATTTGGCAACTCAGTGTTTCATCATGTTCTATTTTCATGTTTTTACCTTCGTCGTCTGCCGTCGTTATACTTTGGGGTGGAAAAGACCAAAAGGTTGAGAGGCTCGTGACATGAGTGCTTGTTAAGAGCATTTGGCCCCTCAGTGTTTCAACATTCATTTTCATATATTTTTCTTCCGTCTACAGTCATAATAGCCTTTAATTTTTTTTTTTTTTTAAACAGACTAGTAGGTCGAGGTTTGTGACTTAAGTGTGTTTGACCCTTTTATCCGACGGCTCGGATTTATTGTGATGTTTTTAACTTACGACTGCGGTCATTAAACAATCCAAACAATCAAGAGTCGTGGTTGATTACTTCAGTGTGTGTCGCATTCATTTTGTGGCTTACCATTTCAACATTTATTTTCATGTTATAAACTCCGCATGCAACAACAAAAACAACAGACTAGTACGTCAAGGATTATGACGTTTGTTTGTTGCGTTTCTTTGGCGGCTCAGGTTTTCAACATTCATTTCCTTGTTAGCAGGATGTTGACTGACGTTACTCTGTGAATGTATTTTGAGCCTCAGTTGGAACAAGGAGACGTCACCTACGCGCGGACTGCTTCGTCTGGAGCGCTGTGCCGCATCTTGGCTTACAAAGCAATGAGACCACAGAGCGGAAGGTTTACAACTGGAAGGAAATAAGTGAATGGATGTTTTTCAAAAGAAATAGGAAGAGGGTCTAATGGACCTGACTTAAAAAAAAAAAAAGTCTTAAAGTCTTATTGCGTGGTAACCCAAACCCGCTGGTCAGGCCTTCGATACCTAACTACAACCTGGTCTAAAAGATTAAGGCTACAGGCCGAAGGAGCAGTGAAGTTTTAGAGGCGGGGGCAGTCGACATGAGCACAAAGCTAATAAGCGCGCATCTAAGAGCACATTTTGTATGCCAAAAAAGACCGTGTTGAGGACAGAAGCGCACGCATGTCTGTGTACTTTTGTGCCAGTATGCATGCTGTGTTCAGCCTTATCCATGAAGCTTTTTGATTTTGTAAGTTGAACTTGTCTTCTTGATTTCATGTCCTCGACAACAAAAAGTAAGTGAAACGAGTGCTGGTTGCGCTGAAATGTAAGAACGACAACTGGCCTTCCTGATTTCAGGTCCACGACACTTGTCGTTTTATGGTGGCGAAAAAAATAGAGAAAGAGAGACTGTAGCAGACAACATCATTAGAGCGACAACCCCTAATCAAAAGAAAAAAAATGTCATCTTTGTCAATAGTGACCTCTACCGCCTTTCCGCCGCATTGATTTAATCAAGTGCTCACTCAGTCCGGGTGTTTTTTTACGTTTGAACGAATGTGGCATAATCATATGATCACAAGCTTTTGAGAGGGAGAGGGAGGGAGAGGGGCTTTGAGAATAGAAATACTTAAGTAGCTGTTCAGTTCACAGATATATTCACTGTATTCATATGTGTATATATATATATTTACTGTATTCGAATTTCCCTGACCTAAACCAGGTACCCGTTTATTGCTGAATAGACGTGCAGTTATCTCAAGTAAAACTCAGATCCCACGAGTGGCTTATACTCACGACTGTACGCTCCGCTGGCAAAGACTCTAATCGTTTGACTGCGAGCCTTTCTTAACATGGTCTGTACCATTTTATAGATTTCTCTGTGTGTGTGTGTGTGTGTGTGCGTGTGTGTGTATGTGCGCGCGCGTGTGTGTGTGTGTGTGTGTGTGTGTGTGTGTGTGTGTGTGTGTGTGTGCGTGCGTGCGTGCGCATCAGTGCATAAGTGCGCATGTGCGTGCACACAAGTTTGGATGTGATTGCGTGTGTATGCTTGCGTATGCATGCATATGCGCTTGAGCCTTATACTAAAGTAAGGATAAGTGATGGAGTGGGGCTATGTCGGCTTTAGCACCATGGAGCGCCACGCTAGCTCAGGTATGTAAGAGTGAGAGGATCGGTATCGCTCCTGGAGTTCCCACTATACGTCATTTTTCGCAGCATAAGCAACTAACCTACTCCTACAGAAAGAATGGTTCAACCGGCTGAGCTGCCCTTTACAGTAACCACTATGCCAGCACGTTCCCGTCCGCTGTTCAACGAGGTCGGTCTGCTCCCTGCATGTAGCCTTTGCCCAAGCGCAAACCATCGTGTGTGTGTGTGCTTCAGCTAACAGTTTGACACCATCATCTGGGGAAGTGTGGTGAACAGTTAGCCAGCCCGTGAACAGGAGGCAGGCATAAATCCAGTCAGATCAACAACAGGAAGTAGAGAATGCCTTCAATCTGTGCAATGGAACCTCAAATGGCGAGAAACGGAGATGCTGGTCTTGTCTCCACAACTTTGCTAGCTGAGTTGCCCTGGGCTTTAGAAAACAACTCGGTTTAGTTCCAGTTCTTTTACACTATTTTATTAAATCAGAACCGCGCTAGACTCTCTCTCTCTCTCTCTCTCTCTCTCTCTCTCTCTCTCTCTCTCTCTCTTACGGGGCGACGGTCGACTACTGGGGACTGCAGTAGCTTTATTTTCAATTTCATCAATGAGGTGTCACTGCTTGGGGACTAGCCCATATATATTGCACCACATATGCTAAAGACCGAAACCAAAATGCGCAGGGATTACAACTAGATGGCTAAGTAAATTAATGAGAGAAAAAGAAGGGAGAGAGAGAGAAAAAAATTGAGAAGGCCTCGAGGAAAGATTTAGCAGACACTTGACCTGCGTATTAATCCACCGAGGCTGGTCAGACCTATACTTGTGACTGCAGTGTGACTATAGAACGTAAGGTCCACATCCAAGTCCAGTTTTGTTTTGTTTTGTTTTGTTTTGTTTTGTTTTTTTTTTTTTTTTTTTTTTTGTTTTGTTTTTTTTTTTTGTTTTGTTTTGTTTTCATACAATTTCTACATGAAGCCTGTCATAAATGCTAAGTGTGTGCTTCACTGAGGCTTCACGTCTCATCAGATCTACTGGGGAGTTTAATAACATCGGTCTGTTAGGAGTCAGCAAAGCAGTCCTTCGAATGAGACTATAAACCGAGGTTCCGTGTGTGAACGCACGCATAACATCTTGCACGCACGTAAAATCCCATCACCAACTTTCGGAAGAGTAGGCCAGTTTGGCCGTTGGTATGGATGACACGTTACACATAGCATTCACCCTGCGTGAGATATGGAAGAAAGGAAGGAAGTAAGTAATTGAGTGAACGATATTGAACGATACTGACTGGATTTCACGGGAAACGACTGAATGAAGCGCCAGCAGCAGCTCTTCAGTCGGCACCACCCA
>JADBJO010000941.1:395000-467500 GCA_016801955.1 Conus betulinus
GTTCAACTCCATTTGCCCCCCTCCCTACCCCTCCCCCTCCCCCACTCCCCGCGCACCCCTCACCAGTAAAGTTTGAGGAACCCCTCACTCACTCACTCCCGTCTCCTATTCATCTGGCCCTCACCACTTGCTCCTTTTGTGTTGTGCCTTGCACATTTATTCAACGAATTTTTGCGTAAGTTTTTTTTTTCTTAAATAAAACTAAAACTAGGGTTAGGATAAGGGTTAATTTAAGTAAGGGTAAGAGTTTGGGTCAGGTTAGGATTGGTGTTAGGGACGTGATTCCCGGTTTACTTCTTAATTAATCAAAGATACCATTTCTAATGCATAAACACGCTGTCAACGAATTTATTGAGAAACGCTTAATCTCTGTGTCTCGTGTTGATTGCTCGATTCGCGATTATTGTAACTGAAGGCTCGCGAAGGGACCTCTTGTTAACTCAGCTACTCCTCCCCCACCCCTCCCCGACTCATTCTCGCCTCCACCTCCACTTCACCCTACCCCCACCCAATCCCTCTCCGTCGTCCGTCTTCCTTCCCTTTTTTATCGTCATGCCCCCAGCCGTCAATGTGTACATGACTGTTTGTGGGGTGAAGATATAACCTTTCAATCCTGAAAACTCCACCACCCCACTCCATCCTCGTCCCCCCCCTCCGCCTATCCGTCTCCGGCTCTCTCTGCCACCCCTCTCTGTTTCCCACCCTCACCTCATCCCCCCTGCACCTGTCTGTCTGTCTGTCTGTCTCTCTCTCTCTCTCTCTCTCTCTCTCTCTCTGTGTGTGTAGCCACCCACCCAACCAAGACCAAGTTAGCCACCGCCCATACCTGTGACATGTGACCGTTGCTTTGCTATTGGCAATCTGCAGCTCTATGATATGCATAAGTGTCCTGGTCGAATCGAACAGTCGCCGCCTTTCACAGGAGCATGCGCTGAACAACACAACACAGCCTGATTCTTTGCAGACGAGTCAGATGTCAGCATGGCATACTTCGCCGCCATATGCAAGGGTCCGCATTGAAGTTGTATCCCCCACCTTTCAGTGCGTGCGTGATAGCTTGTAAAGAGGATTCACTGAATCAGTTCAGAAAATAGTAGCAGCAAGCCTACTGTAGTGTTTTCCTCATGTGTACCACTATCCGTGTGGTGTTTAAGTTGTTCACTTCTTGACCTCAGTCAAGTGCTTGTACATATCATTTATCAAGATGAAGAGGATTAGTTTGTTTGTTTGTTTGTTTGTTTAACGGAAAGAAGATGATTAAGAAGCTATATAGACTTTTGTTTTTCGCTCCCGTTTTAGTTATGATCTCTCTCTCTCTCTCTCTCTCTCTCTCTCTCTCTCTCTCTCTCTCTCTCTCTCTCTCTCTCTCTCTCTCTCTCTCTCTCTCTCTCTCTCTCTCTCCACCTGTTTCGTCAAAAACAATGTTTTTGTTTCTAATCAAGATTGTTTTGTTACTAAAGGCAAGGTAAGGAGAGAAGTGAACTGTGTGGCTCCGTTTTGATTTTGTTTTTAACTGGTGTCATATTGTACTGGCTTGTCGTTTTGTATATTTATGATTTAAAAAGTTGGTTGAATATGCTAAAAAAAAAAAAAAAAAAAAAAAAAAAAAAAGGAATAAGGTGGGGTTTTTTTCTTCTTTTAAATATAAACTGTAACAATAATTAGTCAATAACAAAACGTTTTGTGGCAAAAAAACAGTGGAAGTTTGGTTATAGAACCCTTATGTCAGTATTTTTGGCAGCCATTTTGAATATTTAATTTTAGTGCAAAAACTACGCCTTTGAGAGGTAGTCAGACAATAAAACTGAAAAGAGCATGGTCATATTCTTTAGAATCAGTTGTCTGACAATTCCTAACATCATTTGCCACCTACTTTTATTTTTTGGCCTTTTTGTGAAATTTGTCCTAGTTTGTGTGTGTGTGTGTGTGTGTGTGTGTGTGTGTGTGTGTGTGTGTGTGTGTACATATATATAATGCTGTCTTGTTGAACATATATATAAATAAATAAATATATATATATATATATTGTGGGTGTGGGTGGGTGTGCGCGCGTGCGTGTGTAGATAGAAAGATTTCTGCCATGCTCCCTTCACCTGTCCCTCCTTGTATTCCCTCCACCCTATACACACCCCTGCCTACCCCCATCCCCCTTCCTCCATTCCTTCTCTTACTTGCATTCTTTGTGTTGGAATCCGCTTCAAATCCACGGAATAAACAAGCAAGCAAAACAAAACAAAACAAAACCGAAAGGGGGGGGGTGGGGGTGGGGAGAACGAACTTGAACCAGGGACCGTTGGCTGTTCAATCTGACGCCCTCCCACCTGAGATTTTCTTGGTGACAATAGTTTCAGTTTCAGTTTCATCAAGGAAGCGCACCGTGTGCTACACCACATCCGCTAAGTTTTGAGACCCCTGTAGATTGTCGGTGCCGGGGCTGCGGCGGGGCTGACCGGGCTGTGGCCGTGGACGGGGTGTCGGAATGAGCGGCGTGTGTGCACTGCCTCTGGGGTGGCGCAGAGGTTGGGACAGGAAAAAAAAAAAAAAAAGAAGTTTTGAGACCACAATGCGCATGATTTAAAGCTGATGAATACATGAAATAATAACAAAGATGAGAGAATTTAAGAAGAGTGTCTCGTGGCTACGACTTAGCAGAGGTCTGACGTACGCATTAGCCCAACGCGCTGGTCAGATCTTGAGTGCCTACCTACCTAACCACTGGTTGTGCCATTTTTATCATTGTATGTGTGTGTTGTGAATGTACACATGTGTGTGTATGGATGTATGGGCGCGGGCCCATGTGTGTGTGTGTGTGTGTGTGTGTGTGTGTGTGTGTGTGTGTGTGCATGATGTGCGTGTACGCGTATATAAGCGCGCGCATGTGTGTGTGTGTGTGTGTGTGTGTGTGTGGCTGACAATACGCATTGTGTGTGTGTGCGTGTGGCTGACACACACGTGTGGCATGGTGTGTTTGACTTGTTTCGAATCCCAATCCTGACTTTGCTTCCACTCGCCGTATGGTCGCATTAAAAAGTGCGTCAAATGCGACGTTTTAGCATAAAAGGGATTCCCTGTTGATCTGACCAGTAAGCTAACTGGAGACGATCAGGCAAAATATGTGGATGTGTATAACAGGAACAACAAAGAAAGACTTCACACAGACGCGCAGACACACAGACACTGGGACAGAATGCGCTTTGTAGATTAGTTGCCGGGCTAATGGTTCTCCGAATTCTGTAAGCTTGCTTGACACTAATAATAAGACTTCATTGAAATTCGCTCGTCGACTGACAACCAGAACGACAAAGAACTATGATGGGCAGATAACTCTGATCCTCAAAGTCTGAGCTGAGTGCTTTGAGTCAGGCCACGTTTATTAACTACAAAAAGATCGATTAACGTGGTTCTGCCATGTGTCAGTGCAGTTCAGTTAGGCGGAAAACACACAAGTTGTCAGCATCTTCTTTCTTTCTTTCCCTCTCTCTCTCATCTTACGCAATACTTCAGAGGCATCACTCCCACGCCTCTCAGCATTCCATCTCTCGGTTTGAGCCACATCCCGGATTGTACACGTGACTTCCCACGTCCTCCCTTCAATCCACCCCCTCCCCCCCCCCCCCACTCCCGACATCAGCAATCCACCGGAAGCAATCAGTTTCTATACTTTTTGTTTGTTGTTTGTTTTGTTTTGTTTTGTTTTGAAAACAGGCCACAATGATAAATTACAATATTACCAAAATTGCAAAATTACAGAAAGTGCATTCCCATAGACAATCTGTTTCAGAAAAAGCATGATTACTTACATGAAGATCACAGTTTGCCTGTAAGCACGGTTTATGTAGGCCTAACTGTGTCATTTGTCATATTATGTGGTGTGTCATGCAGATGCGGAAAAGCCACACAGAAGTAGCCAGCAACTTATTTCCAAGAGGACTCTCTGTGTGTATATGTGTGTGTGTTTGTATGTGTGTGTGTGTGTGTGTGTGTGCGCGCGCGCGCGCGTACGTGCCCGTCTACGTGCGTGCATGTGTACGTGAGTGTGTGTATGCGTATGTGTGCGCGCGCGCTCGCGTGCGTGTATGTGTATGTGTGTGTGTGCAGGCCTATGTGTAGGCCTATGAGCGCGCGCGCACGTGTGTATGTGTTTATATATAATGTACGTGCGTGCGTGTCTGTGTGTTCGAGTGCAGGGGCTGATCGGGGTAGGGGACAGGTGTAGGGTTACATCAGTTTTTTCGTGTTCAAAGATATTTAACATGGAAATGAACGAATAAAATCAGCACGATTAAAAATCAGACAGACAGATAATTCATGAACACAAACCTTTCAGTCATTTTATTGTTTTTCTGGTGTGTGTGTGTGTGTGTGTGTGTGTGTGTTTTAACACTGCTGTAGAGATCCCTCTGTTGTCTTATTGTTTTGGCCTAACCGTGATTTTAACACCCTTTTGGAAAACTTACACTGCTAATTGATTAACCCTTCATTTATCTGCGATCGATACCATTACTGTTGTACACGTGACGCTTATTTTATTTGTCTTTTCGTCTTATTAATTTCATTCACTGATAGATGAACTGCTATCCAACGCACGCGCTTGAAGCTGCGCGCATTGCGGCCGCGTGTGTCCGTGCATCAACGCTGTCTGAGTCAACAAGCGGCCCCCTATACGGTGACCGCGCACGCACACACTTACTGCCGATAGGAGCGGTGGAAAAACAGCTTGTTCCTTCTGCTGTTTGTAGCTGAGCTTATTTTAACCGTGGAGTACTGCCGTTCAGCTTTGGTTTTACGTTTGTTTTGAAGAATTTTAACGCTATTGGCATCGTTATAGTAGTATGTTAATCAATATGCAGCACCTCTGAATGTGATCGAGGGAACGGTCACAACAATCGCGACAGCGGTTCCTTACGCTGCACGGTTTTGCGCACGACACACTGAGGTCTCCTTCCTCAACATTTTCGACTCATTCACAGTGGTCTCCGTTACAAGATGGCTGATTCCACTGCAGGAAAGGGAGAGTACAGCGTCGAGGCGCTTGAGGCAGAAAAATGTGCATGAAGTGAAAAACCACAAATTTCTAGCACGATTTTTTAAACAGCCTACATTTTGCAGCCACTGCAAGGATTTTATATGGTGAGTGTGTACATTTTCTGCTTGGCCCACAGCCTGTGTTTAGTGAATCCGCTGTGCACCGAGTCTAGTTGAGGTTGTGTTGGGGGTAAATAAATGTAAATAAAATCACCGAGATTGGGAAAACTGATCTCCATGAATCAGGAAGAGATACTACGCGTTGTTCTGCGTGAAGTTTATTTAGATTCTCGTTGTTTTTTATTATTTATTAACATCGTATAATACTTTTTTTTCAGGGGATTCGGCAAGCAGGGATTTCAATGCCAGGGTAAGACTAAGATTAATCGATTTGTTGCTGTTGAACACGTGTGAGTGTGTGTGTGTGTTTGTGCGCGCGCGCCACTGTTTATGTGTGTGTGTGTGTGTGTGTGTGTGTGTGTGTGTGTGTGTGTCTTGCCAGTGTGTGTGTGTGTGTGTAGAGAGAGATAAATTTACAATTTGGAGATCAGCAATTCGTGCGGTCACGACCCAAATACAGTTACCAATTAAAGCATACTTAGTTAATATTAGTCACGGTGCTCCTCAGCAAGTTAATGTGTAAGTATATAACTGAATGCACTATTGATAGAAAAACAACTTATTGATTGCCCTTTTATAATATCTTTTCACAAATTCTTTTATTAATTGCCCATTTTTTATATTTGTTTTCTCTAGTTCTTCAGAAATTGAAAGCAAGCTGTAAAAAAAAAAATGTAAGCCTGCCTAGTTCCTTTCGAAAACAAATTATTATCGAAAAAAAAAATCAATTGTGAGAAAAATGATGAAAATGGAAGCAAGCAACAAACCAAAACACTACTGCATGAGAGGATAAATGATTAATTGTGAGAAAATATAAAACTAATGTAGGCCTTTTTTTTTTTTACACCTATTAAACTAACAGGTAGTGAGAAAATATAAAACTAATATAGGCCATCTTTTTTTTTTACACCTATTATATTAAACTAACAGGTAGCCAAAGAACTAGGACCAACAGATGAGGAGGAAGATTTACGGTCAGTATGGATAAAAGTATTACTTGTGAACAGCATGTAACAGCTACTGCAAAAAATGCAAATAAAATATCAGGGATAGCTGCTTATGTAATTTAAACCATACTTTTTAGACCAGTTCTATCAGAGAAATGAATGTTTTTAAGATTTGTTTTTCACTTGAGTATGACACACTCTTCTTTTGCGGGTCTTGATAGAACTTAGAAATAGCTTGTATTTCTTTGCATTTAATTTCTCTCCCTTATTTTTTTTTTTTTTTTTTTTTTTTTTTTTTTTTTTTTTTTTTTTAAGTATTTCAGTCCCAATATGGATTTTGTGGTCAGCAGGGCTTAAAGTTAAACTAAAGCAACATGATTTGATTTGAGTTCTGGATGATGGTATTGGTAATATGATGTGATTCTCAGATCTGAGAAAACAGAACTCTTACAATGTTACAGAAAATGTGCAGAGAAGATTTACTAGACAAATCATTAGTTTGTACTAACTTGAGTTATGATAAAAGATTGAAACTCATAATAAATTATCAGATTAGTGTGACTGGGATGCAGGATTATATTAACTGAATCAACTTTGTGTGCTTGGGAGTGAAAATGATGACACTGACAGTCATTCCAGTTGAAAAGTACAGCTCTTAGTAAGTTAGTTATAAATTAGAAATTCATAGAGGAAGATTTTGGATTTATACAAACAGCAAAATCATGTTGCCTGGCAGGCAACTGAAATTTACTCACTCGCCTGCATAAGTTTGCACTCACCCAAGATGACAGACAACAGATTTTTTTTTTTTTTTTTTTTTTCTCGATGGGAATTGACAGACTTGCACACACTTTCATCATGATCTAGTCTTATCTGCCTTAACGTGTCAAACTACTATGACTTGAATTGGTGTACTCAATAAACCAAAATAAGAAAATGCTCTCTCTACAGAATGAAAAATATATAGGAAAAACAAAGTCAAAGTGCATCATTGAGGATAATCATGTGAGGTTTCACACAAAAACGTTCTAGCTTCTAGTTTTAGTTTCAGGTCATGTCACCTTTGTACTTCTTTTTTCAGTATCTTCTTTTCACCTAGATCTCACTACCACTCACACTGCCTCAATGCCATGTTTCTGTTATTATCTTTGTACCCCAATTCTTTGGGCCTGTTCCTGTAAATTTGTCTGTTATCTAGGCAAGTGCATATCTTGTCTCACATGGCATTTTACATATGTAGGGTTTGTTGTATCCTTTAAAATCTGTATGATGATTTCAAGGGAAGGGGAACACCAGTACAGACCTGTAAAGTTGTGAGTGTTGTGGGGGAAACGAGTTTGAAAATTTACTAGCAACAGGCAGTCAACAATAGAATGTTGTCAGTGTATATATCTCACTTCAGTCTGATGAATACTTGAATTTTATTGACAGTAGACAAGTTTGGTCTCTGACACTTGTCAAAAGTGCACCTTACAAGTGGAAAAGCATCACACAGCAGGAACCTCTGACAAGAAAGATGCGGCATGAGGGTTACTAAGGGTGCCTGACAAGGGATTAAGTAATAGGTGTTGTTTTTGCCCGTGTTTGATCAGAACAGGCACGATTACACTCAACGTACCTTCATTCATAGAAAGCAGCTTTGCAACATGCAAACTCATGTGAAAAGAAAAGTACGAAAAATAAAAAAACAACCACTAACCAGTGGTGGATGTCTACATGCACAATTTTTTTTCAATGCAACTATTTCCCAATTGAGTCGACTTTCTCAAGTTTCATGAACTTTCTTTTTCTCTGAAACTACTGAGTGCTCCTGTCGCAAATTAAGTCCCCTAACTACTCACCATCCAATCTAATTCTGTTATTGTTTTTCCATTCACAAACTGGATGGGAGAATAAAGTCATGCAAACTTTAAAATTCAGTCTTTTGTAACAAATAGAATAATGATCTAGAGCAGCAAGACTGTAAAAGAGGGATATTTTATTGATATGTATGTGAGGAGGAGAGGTGGGGGCAGGGAGAGGTGTCAAGGAGGGAATTAGATACAGTGTATGCTTAGGAACATGTGTGAATGCCCATGTGTGTATGTGTGTGTATGTGTGTTAGTAACCAAATTAGTAAATGACTGAAAAAAAAAGTTGAGTAAATATTGTGTGTTCCTTCTGCAAAAACAGGAGCTGAGTTACGTCTAGTTTTCATCGTTATAGACCACCTTGCGCACAGGGTTCAGGTTGTCAACACATAGAGGGAAAAGTTCCATTCAAGGGAGCTCTTATGTTCATTGACATAAATAAGACTGAGTGTATGAGAACTGAGATCTTGGCCCTGCAACTAATCGTGAGAAGAAATCTACCGTAGGCTTTGAAGTGTTTAGAATTTAGGGCTCCCCACATTACAAGTTTTGGAAGGCTATTGGAAAAACGGAGTGAAACGTTCACACCCACACACATTCCTACACAAACACTCATACACATGCATACTGATTACTGTAGCACAGTACGCATGCACACACATACTCAAGCACGCATGCCCATGCATGCATGTGCACACGCTCACACACACACGTACATACTGAAAACTCACTATGCATGCATGCATGCACATACACAAGACCTGAAGACCATTTTTTTATGCTGTTGTATATAGAAGGTGAGGAAGCGAAGGAGAAAATGGTCATTGTCATACATTAAGGTTGCAAAAAAAAAAAAAAAAATTCGCTCAGCTTATTGATAAACAGACTATATTAATCTACTAGAACTTGGTATTGAACGAAATAGGGTTTTGTCAACTGTATGTGCCAATACTTTAAACAGATTGAGTCTGATGAAAAGTTAATGCTTTTCCAGTGTGTATACACATAATTGCTTATTGAAAAGGTTAAGGTTTTCCAGCTTGGGGTATACATGCATTCTTGTTTGGTGGGTGGGGTTCTTTATTTTGTGATTACAAAAGGTTAATGTTTGTTTTCTTTCATTTTGAAAACAATGTATTTTTTCAGTGACACATTTATTATAAGCAAAATTATCTTTTTTAGATTATGCTTGTGTTATTTACATTTTTATCACACAGGCCTCACTGTGCTGTAGACAATGTTTGTGTTCTTTTTATAGTTAGTAACCATTACAAAGAACTTAACTGTGTAATGTTTGCTTTTCTGCAGGAGTGTCCCATATTTTTTTCTTTTTTTTAAGTATTCTATCTGTATTGCAGATTTCAGTTAAATGTCATTATTTTTCTTTGCTGATAGAGTAGTTCAAAGAGAACTAAACCATGGTGTGACTTTGACGAAGCTAATTAATGATGCCAAGTGTTGATAGAATAGTGAATCATGAATGACTCTTGTATTTTTATTATGATTTGATGAATGAAATAAGAGACCATCATTATGTCAAGGACTTAAGTCCAGGCAATCATAGACCAGCACTGGCATGCAATGGTGAGAGAGGAATATCAGAACTGAGGATAGGGCGTAGATGGTCAGAATATTGTAAGATCTTGTCTTGTATTACAAGCAACTTGTTTCAAGTTGTAGCAACTTCATAATCAATGAATGACACCTAAAAAAAAACCATAATGAATGAAAAGATTAGTGAAGGCAAAACTGCTGTCAGTAATGCACCAATGCTTCTTATATTATTGGGCTTGGGAATAAAGAATGACAGCCTTGTGACTGAATGTGATAATATCTTGCCATCAAGAAGACCCTTGCAGAGCCCAAACCTCCCCTCCCTCCCTTTCACCACCTCCCTTCGTTCCCAAACATTCTTTTCCCCTTCACCCCCCTCTTCCTTTTTTGTTCTTGTTGCTTTTGAACTTCTCATTGGGGATGAGCATTGTGATCCAGACTGGAAAATGTAAGAGATCATATCAGGATAAAAATATTAATTCAAACTATGATACGCATACAGAGATCATTAATTTGACTTTGTAATTTGTTCTTGCTGTGTGTAAGTCAAAGTTCTTTTTTTCCTCTAATTTGTTTCCAACTGCCTTCAAGTTATGCATTGAACAATGAGAAATCATGCAGAAATCTTCCTTTTTCTTTGCTGTATGTTGTGTGCATACATGTACACATCCTGAAAAAAAATGTATTTTCTGTGAATCTTAGTTTAAAACTGCTTTTGACTCAAGAGATCAGACTTTGCTTCAATATTAATTTTCATGTTTATTTTCATTACAATTTTCTGACTATACTGAATGTTCAGAGTTCTTAATAAAAAAAAAATCTGCACTGATTAATGGATGAGTTATTGTTGACTCCATATATATATATATATATGGAGATTAATCATAGTGGTTTTAATCTGGTTGTCATTATTGTTGTTTTGTATTGTTTCAGTCTGTTTGTTACAGTATAGGTAATCTTTATCACATTTGATATAAATACTTTGCAGTTTACATTAAGTCTCAGAAGAGTGAGGTTGTTAAGTGATCGGACAGGCACACACAGGGTAAGACTAGATCTGAAAGAGCCCACTGAGAGATTGAAAGAGGCTCATTTTAGAATTATGTATAGTTTTATATACATAATGATTTTCCTTTTATACTAGTTTGTGAAGAATTAGACTTTCTTAAGATTTTACACTTAGTAATTTTCCTTTTATAATCAGTGAGTCGAGGAAATAGACTTTCTCAAATTTGTGACTAAATGACTTCATGAGTTGATGTTACAGCATGCCATTTGATTTTAAATTGGGTGTTTCCTTTTTCTCACAGTCTGCAGTCTGGTTGTCCACAAGCGCTGCCATGAGTTCGTCTTATTTGCATGTCCAGGAGCAGATAATGGCCCAGATTCTGATGTGAGTATGCCGTAGACATAATCTGATAATGTTTATGAAGCATTATGTTATGAGCTGAGGAGTTTCAAGAGATCTTGCCAAGACAGACAGTCTGTTGCCTCAGAATTACATATTTGTATGTGTAATTTCACAAAATAATTTCATCATGTCTCTGTGAATGTTGATAGAGCAAACGCAAAAATGGAAATATCCAAAAAGAAAAATAAATTGCTTTAGATTTTGAAAAGAAAGGTTATTTGTACCGTAAGACAATACAGACAAACAGATTACAGGACATTTTTTTTTTTTTATTAAGATATTGAGAAAGTATTCAAATTCAGTTTGGCAATTTCATTTTCATAAAGCAAGTACTGTGTGCTTAAGAAGTTTGGTAAGAAAATTTAGCTAATACTAATAGATACTAATATTTATCACATAGCTTGTGCATCTGTTTTACTTTTAGTGCTTACTTTATGACCTATTGTTTTGATGCCTTTTTCTCATATTGTGCATTGTTTATGGAAAGTTTTATTTTTCTGTATTGTGAAACGCTCTGAGGATGAGTCTTTTTTTCTCTCGTCGAAGAGTGCTATTTAGGCCCAATTTATTATTGTTATTATTATTGCTAATATTAGTTTGTTAATTGCTAAAGGATGTAAATTATGCTGACAAATGAGAAGCTGCAGGAGAGAGTGGGAGAGTGAGTATAGGAAAAAGAGATAACATGAGGTCTGTTAATAGAAACATCTGTCTGTTGGTAACATTTTCAAAACAGGATTTTCTCAACTAACATTGCCTTGATTACATAGGTAGTTACAACTGCAGTTTAAGTGAGAGTGACAGAGGGTTAGTCCTGATGCCATATCTCATTTACTAGATCAGTGTAGGAGAGAGGGGGATGATAGTGAGCATTCACACCCTCAGAAGAAACTACATATTTTATAGATGGCATTGGCACTCTAACACACTGTGTCAGTGTGTGTGTGTGTGTGTGTGTGTGTGTGTGTGTGTGTGTGTGTGTGTGTTTTGCTGGATGGATAAGTTTAGTTTAACATGTTAGTGCTTTTTGTGTTGTGATAGACTTGTAGCTATAGAGATATAGTTACCATTTGATCTTTTATTGCTTAATTTGGTTATTCAGCAAGCTCACATTTTATACTTTTTTTTTTTTTAATTCACTCCTCCCCTGCCCTCTTTTCCATTGAAGATTCAGCTTCCTTCCGTGATTCCGTTGTGCACAGAATACCAGACGGTTGGCCACTGTCAGTCACATGTATTTCAAATAAGTGCACATACTTTACATCATGGCTTGAAGATCAAATACAGTAGTATTTCAAACAAACACACAGATGTAACATAGATGGCTTGAAAATCAAACAAGGTAGTTTATAGCAGTAAGTTAGACAGAAATTTGATAACAGTCATTGGTAAAGTTTCAAAACTGCTAGTGCTGTTAAAACATTATTCAAGTTATGTTTGTAGTTCTTTATTTTTCTTTTCTTATAATGAATAAGAAAGTAATAGATCTAAGTAAATGAAATATAAGCAACATTATCTTATCTTAAGTGAATGAAATTGTTTCATTTAATTTATGATAAATAATATAATAGATCTAGGTTACTAGATTTGCTTCATTCTGATTTTATCTGTGGCATATAAACATTTTTTGCTTTTAATACCAAATATCCTACATTGAATCTTACTGGCAGCAGTTTCAGTTGCATATCAATCTTTTCCAGCTTTTTTTTTCTTGATATTTAAATATTGTGGTGCCAAGTGGGTCTTATTATCAAACTTATATACAAGATATTTATCAACCCAGTAACAAAATTCCTCCAGATATTTGAACATTGGTCTGGAAAAGATTGACAGATTGGTTCTTGCCATTAGTGTGAAAATGTTAGCCAACTAAAGAGCATACCTCATATCTACCTCATGCCAAGCAGATCCATTTTTCAGTCTGCAGCAAACATGTATTATCACACACATCCCTCCCCTCCACTCCCTCTTCCATTCCCATGGTCAACCCCACTATGTGCCTTCCGCCCTGCTGCCTCTCTCTCTCTCACTCTCTCTCTCTCTCTCTCTCTCTCTCTCTCTCTCTCTCTCTCTCTCACCCCCCACCTCTCTCCCTCTCTCCTCCCCCAGTTATAGTTCCTTTATTGAAAAAAGGAGACGCCAACAGCCCTGATAATTACCATGGTATTTCATTATGAAGTATAGTAAGTAAAATTTGCACGTCAATTTTAAACAAGCATCTATACACATGGGCAGGAAAACAACACAAAATTTGTGAAAAGCAAACCGGATTCCAAAAAGATTATGAAACAATTGATCATATATTTACTGTTATGCCGTTATGTCCATGATTGAAAAGTGTTTGTCAGGAGAGAAGTGTAAAATGTAAGTTGCTTTTATTGAGTAAATGAAAGCCTTCAACTCTGTCGATAGAGATCGTCTTTGGCTAGTTCTTAAAATGATAAAACGTCTACTAAAATGCTACGCATGCTCAAGAGATATATATAAGTTGGTCCAGTCATGCATACGTTGGGGAAATGAAATGCCTGACTTCTTTGAATGTTCAGCCGGCGTGAAACAGGGATGTATGTTATCTCCCCTGATTTTTTCTTTGTTGATAACCGAGGTTGCGGAACAAGTTACACAGCATGGCAAACATTGATTCCAGTTTTTGCCAGTGCTTACAAGAAATCTTTTTGTTGTTTTTTTTTGCTGATGATATATGTTTGATTTCAAAAACTCCTTCAGGGCTACAAAATCAATTAAATAATCTTGATGAAGCATCAACTTCTTTAGGACTTAAAGTGAACTTAAAGAGAACAAAAGTGATGGTTTTTAGAAAAAGGGGGACATTTATCAAAAGCAGAAAAATGGTTCTATCAGGGATGAAGTTGTTAACAGTTATAAAAATTTGGGATTTACTTTAACCACAAAGCTATCATGCGACATTGCACTTGCAAGAATACGCAGGCAGGGCTAAAGCCAAAATTGTAGAAATTGTGAAAACAATGTGGAGTTTGGGAGCAATGGATAGAAGTCTGCTTTTTTAACTTCTTGATGCGCAAGTGAAAACAATGCTTTTATATGCAGCAGAAGTCTGCGGGCAGTCTCATCTACGTGTAACTGAATCACCTCACTTGTTTGCATGCAAATGCTTTTTAAATGTACACCCAAGTACCTGAAAGTGAAATACAATGGTATACGGTGAGCAAGGAAGGTATCCTTTGTATGTAGATGGTGCAATAAAATCAATACGCTACTGGTTCAATTTGCAAAAGCTGTCACTCGCTAGACTACCAGAACAAGCATATGAAATGGAAAAATCAAAATTATTGCAATGTACTAGAAATTGGAGTGTACAAACAAATTGGTATCTTCTGTAAAACATTGTTTGGATACTTATGGATTTTTTTTTGTTTGGTTAAATGGTGGAGTGAATTATGAAAAAACTGTTTTACGTGAACTTAGACACACACATGATTGACTGGTGGATTATTGTATCTGACGAGAGGCATGGTAGGAGAGCTGTGATGCAGGGGTGCTGTGATGATGGTGGATCGTTGTATCTGGCGAGAGGCATGGTAGGAGAGCTGTGATGCAGGGGTGCTGTGATGATGGTGGATTGTTGTATCTGACGAGAGGCATGGTAGGAGAGCTGTGATGCAGGGGTGCTGTGATGATGGTGGATTGTTGTATCTGACGAGAGGCATGGCGGGGGTGCTGTGATGCAGGGGTGCTGTGATGATGGTGAATTGTTGTATCTGACGAGAGGCATGGTAGGAGAGCTGTGATGCAGGGGTGCTGTGATGATGGTGGATTGTTGTGTCTGACCAAAGGCATGGTGGGGATGCTGTGATGCTTGTGAATTGTTGTATCTGACCAGAAGCATGGAGTTTGATGCTGGTCGATTGTTGTATCTGACCAGAGGCATGATGGAGGTACTGTGATGCTGGTGGATTGTTGTATCTGACCAGAGGCATTGGATTTGATGCTGGTGGATTGTTGTATCTGACAAGAGGCATGGGGTGTGATGCTGGTGGATTGTTGTATCTGACCAGAGGAATGGTAGAGGTGCTGTGATGCTGGTGGATTGTTGTATCTGATGACAAGAGGAATGTTAGGGTGCTTTAATGTAGGGGTGCAGTGATGCAGGGTTGCTGTGATGCTGATAAGAGTGTTGTGTCTGACCAGAGTCATGGTAGAGGTGCTGTGATGCTGATAGAGCATTGTGTCTGACCAGAGTCATGGTAGGGATGCTGTGATGCTGATAGAGTGTTGTGTCTGACCAGAGTCATGGTAGGGGTGCTGTGATGCTGATAGAGCGTTGTGTCTGACCAGAGTCATGGTAGAGGTGCTGTGATGCTGATAGAGCGTTGTGTCTGACCAGAGTCATGGTAGAGGTGCTGTGATGCTGATAGAGCGTTGTGTCTGACCAGAGTCATGGTAGGGATGCTGTGATGCTGGTGGATTGTTGCATCTGATAAGAGGCATGATGGGGGTAGTGTGATGCTGGACTATTGATGTGTTTGACCAAAGGCATGTTGGTGGTACTGTGATGCTGGTGGACTGTTGTAGCAGACGTAGGCATGGTGGAGGATGCTGGTGGACTGTTGTATTTGACCAGAGGGATAGATTGTTGTTGATGAAATGATCCCGTGTATTTGTATTACTATTCAGTTATACCTCGACTTTGAAGACAGGTCATTGCAGTTCCTACTGCCATGACATTTCATATTAATGCTTTTGATTTAAGATATGTATTCAGCATCACTGAAAATCAGTATCAACAGCTGATTGTAATGAACTATAGAGTAGCAAATTACAAACTGTATACTGATTAAGAATTCTTGCTCTGTGCATGTTCATTGAAAAAAAAAAAAAAAAAAACCTTAAAAATTAAAAATTGAGTCAGCGGGCGGTTGGTGCCGAAATTGTGAGGAAGTAGAATCAAAGACTGAGGTCTCAGGTCCCATGAGAAAAAAAAAGAAAACAGCTCGTGTCTTTCCTTCCTTATGGGATTACCTGTGATGATGGTCATGAGGAACGCTTCACTTCAGCCTCTCCATATTCAGCTCTTATACAGCTGCCCTCTGCCGTATACATTTGCTCAGTTCAAGAAGCTTAGCAGCAGGCTGACTGCATGTATTAATTGAAGTATAAGAGCCAAAGTAGAATTATTGGGCTGCCGAAGGAATATGACAAACAGAGTATAATAGACACCACACATTTGGACTCATTGGTCTTCTTCATGCCGGAAAGATAACATTCAGAACAGTGAAAGCAGAGAACAAACAGTCTCTTATCTCTCCAATCTCAGTGGGAAATGTGGTCTTGGGTGAAAAACAAGTATTGCATAATGGAACTGAAGAGAAGAAGGAAGAGTAAAAAAGGACAGACTAGGGATTAAAACTGTTGATATTATTATTAAAACAATTCACAGTGACAACAATGAAAGTAATGATAAAACAATTTATGATAATGAAAATAATAATAGTAATAATGATGATGATGACAATAACAATTATTATAATAATGATGGTACTATGATCATATAATGATTTTGAGAATAATGATGACGATTGTAACATATGAAAAAAAGAAGAACAGTTACAATGATAGCAGTGATGATAATAGTAATAATGATGTAGATATGAGATAAGGTAATGTTGCTTAAGAGCCCAGCCAACCGCACACAGATGATGTAGGAAATGGGGAAGACGGTTATACAAATGGACAGACATTTTGAAAATATAAAAAGAATAAAGCTCATATTATGGTATGAATATTGATATAGATGTTAATAATGATAAGGACAGCGATGAAAATGATGATGATAATGGGAAAATAGACATGAAAAAAATCAGTGGAAAGAATTTAACTGATCAGTGAGTAAAAAGCTGATAGTTCTATTAAAGCAAAACATAAAGGAAAAGAGGGTGAAGAAAGAAGGTATGAAAAAGTATATGTAAAGAAAATAAGAGAAAGAAAAAAGGGGGTGAATGGATAAACAAGTAAAGAATAGATAAAGGAGTGAAGAGAGCAGAGAGAAATAAACTCTAACTGACACATGTGATAAATAATAAGTAGCATGGTGGTGTGTCCGTTCAGAGCACTGCAGGTCAGGTGAGGGAGGAGGAGGAGGTGGAGGGAAGAGAAAGGGGGTAGGAGCACAGACACAAAAGACTGCGGCATGTTACTGGAGTGACCTTTAAACCAAGACACTAATTTATGTTTGGGATGATGGAGGAGGACAAAGGAAAATATTTCTGTTCAAGGAATATCTTTTGCACACATGGGCAAGTTTATTGTTGATAATCATGGCATGTGAGCATGGCATATAGAAAAAAGCAGCCCAGTGCTGTGAGAAAAATTTAGAGAAAACAAAATAAATCAGAATAGAACAAAATTTAAGCAGGATTCACCAAAGCCAAAGATAATGACAGAAGGACTGAAAATGGCGGCCGTCATCGTGCATTCCACAGACAGCATATATAGGGTCATGACAATGGCCCAATTCCAGAAAATCATCAAAAATGCAAAATGGCAACCATGCTAAACCATGTCAAGTGTAAACGATCCCAGTCTTCTGGACAAAAATGAAAGAAACATAGCTGAGTTGGCAGAGTTGGCACATCTCCTGCAGCGGCAGTGTGAGAGAATCCACAAAGTAAAGAATGGGGGAAGGGGATGGCAGGAGAGGAGGATAGGGGGAGGAGGGGAGGGGGGTGCAGATGGGTAGGACTAGGGTTCACACTTCTTGGAGAGTGGCTTGCTGGCATCCTCAGCACCACCACGAGCAGGCTTTGGATTCATTCCCAAGAGAGCATCAATACAAAGTAAACTTCCTTTCCATCCGGGGGCTCCAGACTTTCCAGGGACCCCCACAGTGACAGGAAAGATAAAGGAGCAGCTGTGTCCTGGCCCCTGGGAATGGAATCTGATGGCATTGTCAGCAGGGCTGTGGTGAAAAGGGAAGCAAACGGGTGAGAGAGGGAAGGAGACAGAGTCTTGTATCCCCTTTTCAGCATTTTTTTTTTTTTCTAATTCCCTTTTGGCAAACAAGAACAAGAACTCAGTGTTATCTCCAAAGAAGGGGGAAAAGGAAACCACACAAGCTGTCTCCAGTGACAAAAGGAAAGAGAACTCTTGTCTCTGAAGACAAAAAAAGGGGTTGGGAACTCTTGTCATCGCCAAAGACAAAAAGAAAGATAAACTCCTGTTATCTCCAGAAAGCAGAAAGAAAGAGGACACTGATTATCTCCAAGGGATGGGGGACTCTTGTCATCGCCAAAGACAAAAAGAACGATAACTCCTGCTATCTCCAAAAGCAAAAAGAAAAGAAAACATTGGTTTGTCTCCAAAGACAAAAGAACGAGAACACTAGTAATCTCCTGCCGATTAATTTCATTCTGGTTCAACACAAGGACATGATGAAATCGCAAACAGAGTAGTGGGAATATAATAACATTTGAAAGAAACAGAATGGAAAGATGAAGGGGGATGGAAAAAGTTGGTGTGTGTGCAGAAGCAAGGCAGACAGGATATAAACTTTAATTGCACACACACACACACACACACACACACACACACACACACACACACACACACACAGAGCTGTATGGAGAGTTGTTTGTTGGTAGTGTTTTTTGTGTATGAATGTGTGTGTGTGGCAATAACCTGGAAAAGGCCAAAACTAGGAGCAATCACTCTTTGCAAATGAATGAAAACGGGGCAGAATTGTATTGCTGTGCAATAGAGCAGCAGATATGAATACATGCAATAAAGGCTAGGAGATGGTGATACATTAGTTTGCCATTCTTCCACCATTTGTGTCAAGGAACACACTCGCACGTATGCACACACACACACACACACACACACACTTACACACACACTCACATTCATTCTCTCTCTCTCTCTATGTGCCTTTCTCTCTCTCTCTCTCTCTCTCTCTCTCTCTCTCTCTCTCTCTCTCTCTCTCTCTCTCTCTCTCTCTCAAAACCCCCTCCCTCCTGCCCTCTCCCATATTCCCCCACCCCCACCCTGCTTATCACACACTCAGACATATTCATACACACAGGCACACACACACACACACACACACACACACACACACACACACACACACACACACACACACACAAGCATGTGTGCACACACAAATACACTATCCCTCTCCCTCCCTCCCTCTCTCTCTCTCTCTCTCTCTCTCTCTCTCTCTCTCTCTCTCTCATTTCAACATGTCATCAGCAGTCTACATAGTTTTCCACAGACTAAGGAAAAGCAGATCAATTGAAAAGAAATGTAGTATTTTCAAGAAAATAACTAGTGTCTTATTTCACAAAGTCATGGTTCACACAATCAGGGTCTACCAAATGCATCTTTTGTGTACACAGCTGTGTCATTTTGCAAAAAAAAAAAAAAAAAAAGGCAAAAACAACATGGCTTCATTTTCACTCTTGGAATCTTTTGTTTGTAATAACTTGATTTTGTGTACTTCTTTGTGAAAAATAAATATCAGCATCATCTGTATGTATTTGAGATACCCCCAAAACCAAATATGCACTGAAAGAATAAAAAAAAAATCAGATCTTTATCCCCACCTGTATCCTTCCCTCCCCTCCCTCTGCACACACAGAGACACACCAAACCCTGCACTAGATTGCTTATAATTATTAGGAAATGATATAAGAGTAATTGATTGATTTTTTTTCCAATCTATAAGTATTTAAGCATTCACATGTGAACAATTGACATTAAGAAACTGTTCTGTGTTCAGTTAAACATAACAGTATTATGTTGAAACTGTTTATGAAGGTCCATTGACTACAGAACAGTGAGTTTCTTAAATAACAAAAAGATTCACTAATTTTGAAAGCCAAAAAATTGCGACTTGAATGAACACTGACTCGGTCATATAAACGGGTGAAATGTGTAGAAATGAAGGAAGGGAACACTCGCAGTTATTTACGGGAACATATGATTAAGTGAAAGTTAAACATGTATCCAGAACACCACTTAATGAGGGAAAGAGACAATTAAAAGCAGGATGCCACATAATGACATATAAAGCACACTTTGCAAACAACCTGGCTAGCAGTAATCTTAAAGAGGAAGAAAAATGAGCAGAGGCAGAATTGTATGATATTTAATTTTGTATTAGTTTTTGAAACATGCTCTTTATATGGTGACTAGTGAGGTTGATATTGACAGTTTCTATTAAAGTGAAAGGGTTTTCATCACTCCTGTCCTCTCCTCTCGCTTCTTCTCCCCCTACTCCTCCCCTGATTGAAATTCATGAGCACTTCTCAAACAAAAATGATTTTCTGTAGAAAGAAGGAGACAGAGCGAGGGCATCTTTTACTCTTTAATGTGCATAATTGAGATGGCAATCTGAAAACACTCATTTCACCCATGACAGCCTTAATCACCTGGATTGTAATTTTCCATCAAATGAAATTTAAAGGTTTTCATTACCACTCCTTCTTGCCTCCCTTCCCTCTTCTCCTCTGCCCAAATTGATTTATTAAACTTGTTAGATTTTAAAAGTTCAAGAGAATGTAATTTTTTTTTTTCTGTGCTAGTTAGATTTTAAAACTTCAGTAGAATGTTATTTTTTTCTGCGCTACTTTTTTTCCCACACGAGTGCATGCTACATGGTACTTGCATGATGGTGGAGTATGTGTAAAGTAGAGGGTGGGAACAAAGGGTAGATGATGCATAGAATTCACGTGTGAGTGTGTTTGGATGGTTTTGTGGGAGCAAAAAACATTTACACCAGGATATTTTGTATTTGAATACAGATGTGTGAGTGTGCTGTGGTTTTTCTTCTCTTTGTGTGTGTGTGTGTGTGTGTGTGTGTGTGTGTGTGTGTGTGTGTGTGAAGTGCTTTGAGGATACCTTTTGGATACCAAAAGGAATAGATAAAATCATGTTATCTTTGGTTTTGTTTTTAAAGGAAGAGAAAACTTTTAGTGTCCAAAAGTGTAGAGGGACTCAGAAATGTATTTTTGTTTATGACAAACTAAATATGAGGCCCTCTCTGATTGAAAGAAGGAAATACTTCTGAACATTGTAAAGTGGCACTGTGTGCTGAAGAAAAACCAAAACATCAGTGTTTTTCTTTTTCTCCTGTGACATCAGTAAGCCCAACTTGCACTGAAACCAGTTCATATAGCCAGACCTTTACAATTACTTAATCATTGGGTTTATATTATATCTTTGAATATTTTCCTCTTTGTTGACACTTTTTCACAAGTTTTCTTGTACATGATAAGCCTCCATTCATATGGATGTGAAATCATACAGTAATAATAATCCTGCGCGGTTCCATTTTGGTTTAAGACTGTATGACTAGGGTCTAAAGTCTTCCCAGTATCAAGCAGACCTTTGTGATGAAGATAGAAACAGTGCCTTTGAGGGCAAGGGAATTCAAAAGAACTTTCCAGGTTTCAGAGCAGATGATGCTGGACTGTGTCATTGTAGTCTGCCTATTTCAACCCGCAGCATTCGCAGTTTGGGGGGGTGTAGTTGTCTGATGGCTCAAGAATCAGGTTGTGATATTCAGCTTGCTGATGGAAATTCAACCCCTTAACTCTCTCTGTCATCAACTCTTGATACAGACCACAGCATTATATTTGCTTGTCATGATATATTTTGCTCGGTTCTATGATTTATGTAGAAGAAAGTAGAATATGTGAAGCATTTGTGTAGGTTTTTAAACATGTTTTGATTTTTTTTAGGCCATTTTTTTTTTTTTAAAACATGTTGCTGCTTAATGAGTTGTTTAGTGAATTGTTACTTTTATCTTTGTACCAGATCATGACAGAGGTTAATACATTCACTAGCTCAGGGCATTTCACAGTATGCAAAAGAGTTGATACAGCATCATCAGAAATGGTAATGAGTAATAAGCAGTGAATATTCACATAAAGGACTTTGCATTCTCATGTGCACATACCACATTCCATAGACTTGCTCTTAAAAAGAAAAAAAAAAAAATTCTAGAAATAGAGAAAAGCAGTAGAAATTACACAACCAGAAATCAGAGGAACCATGAAGTGTGTTTGCCATAGCAGTAATATTTTTTTTTTAAAGTTTTTAAACCAGTTTTTAAAATATGCAAGTGTGTCATAGCATCAAAAACTCTTTTCTCCAATGTTTAACTTTACAGAGATGGAGTAAGTGAATAGCAGCCATATCAAATTCCAGTGGCTGTGAATTTACACAACTTGGTCTGTCAGGTAACCCAGTACTTAAACATAATCAAAGAGACAAAGATTGAAAACAAGTGACAAAATTAATCTCTGATATGGTTTCTTCATGTTTGAAATCCACTTTGTCTTCAGTACAAATCAGAGTAGTATTGCCTGTTAGGCGTTGAGATCAGAAAGGAAATCATTTTTAAACGCAAACTGCCTTGTTTTTTTCTCATGCAGTATGTGATCTAACATCCTCCATAATGTATGAAATTGAAAATATCACAGTTCTCATTCTCTAAGGGTTTGATTTAGGCTGAAATCAACACTTACGACCTTTCCTGTACATTTTCATGTCTGTAAATTCTTTAGATTGGGTTTTTCATAATCGTCAGAATGCTAGTTAAAATAATGTCTTGCTGAACTGTTTTTGTTGACTTTTTTCCAAAAGGGTATGTCAGAAGTATACTGTCTTCCGAAGTTCCTGTTTTAGGAAGTAAAGATCCTATTTTTAAGGGGTTTTCACCATTAGAAAGATTGTAAGAATTAGATTTAGAGTTGTGGAGAACAACTGATGTCAGAGGTATGAAATGACTCATTTGCTGGGAGAAGATGACATACACATATACTGTAGTTGATAATGAGAAAAGTTGTGTCAAGCATGTTGTGTGCATTTACTGTTCATTGTTTAGAGAAGATATGCATTGCATGGCTGAAGAGTGTGGCAAGTGCAAAGGTCCAGGACATCCATGTAGGCAACATTTAAGTGACATAATGGGGTGCAGAACTATCAATAGCAATTAAGCACAGACAGCATACTTTGCAGCTAATACCTTGAAAAATGCAAAAAGGTAATGATGGATGATGTAAGAAATCAAGACAAAAAGATGTGTGAATATTATACAAGATTAGTTGCCGGGTGGCAGTGTTTTGTGAGAGACAAGCTGTGTTATATCGGATTATGTTCTCTGTGTTAATTAGATTCCATGTGATCTGCTTGAATAAGACATTACTGTTATCTTTTTTCTGTTGTATGTACAGTACACATTATGTACTCTTGTCATTTTTTTTTAATCAAATTGAAATTTGTTGTTGTTGTTTTAGGCATCTTTGTATATATGTTTTTGTATGTTGATGTTTTTGGACTGAACTTTAAAATGTTTAATTAACTTGACAAGTAAAGAGAATTGTTTAAAACTGAAGACACTTCAAGAAATTACAATTGAATCTCAATTTTACTTTCATGGTTGCAGAAATTGAAATCGGTGAGTACTGTAAAAACAACAGCTAATTCCCCAGCATTCCGAATGGGCTGTGTTTATTGTTCACTAAACTTTTAATTCTCACTAACTACATCTCCACTAACTGGCTTTCAACTTGTATAATATCTGATCACCTGTCACTGCACTAAATTCTGTGGTACTGGGTGCTGCTTTAAATGTTCCTTTCTGAACAAACAAAATAAGGCAGCTTGATCATTTTGACCTCACATGTGTGTGTGAACAAGAAGAAAAACAGGAGCAAATGAAACAAAAAAGAAAATTAATGAATAACCATAGTCATAATTTTGGTAGTGTGTTTGTTTTCTTGACGTCTAGCAGCTATGGAAAAGTTCTGTCCTGTTGCAGCACCAGCACTGATAAATTCTGCAAAAAAAAAAAAAAAAAAAAAAAAAAAAACCTTTACCATCGTTATTGAGAGAACCCAAACGCCAACAGCACAAAATAGATAACAGTGAGAGCCTTCAGGAGATTCCTTCTTTAAGAATATTGCATAAAATCTAATGTTATTGAAACTTAACATGAGTGCTGTTGCTTTTTTTTTCCCCAATGTTCAGGCTGTTTCCCTTTTGCCAAGTAAGAAACAATTGTTTTATTAAAGCTTTGTACCCTTTCATTTTTTATGAGTTTTTGCATGTGCGTTTTGGATTTGCCCTAATGAAGTTAAATTCTTCAATAAATCATCTTCTTTCAGAAGGAGAAAGAATGTCATTCCATAATAATTGGCAGTATATATTATGCCAGATAATGGGAAGACTGGCTTGAACAGAAAAATACAGCTGTGATGTTTGGTGTAATGTACATGCTTATATTGGCTGTGGTCTAAGAACACAGTTCTGAAGTAATGTTTGGCCACATCTGATCAATGGGGATGTAGGGATTAGAGCACAATGAAAAATCTAGGGATGTGTTTATTGCATAAGTGAAGTAGGTAAAGACTTTTTTTCCCTTGCAGACTGTTTACATTTTCTTCCCAGCCAGCATAATCAATTGAATTTTTGTTGTTGTTGTTACAGGTTTTTTTTTCTTTTTTTTTCTGTCCATTCATGTGATTTAGGAATTGTGGTCATCCTTTGATGGTTGAGGCACTGTGTAAGACTGTCCATTCTTTATCACTAGAGGGTAGCTCAGTGTCCAATCTTAATGATTAGTATTAAGCTGTACAGATGTAACAGTTGATAACTGACTTTGCAGTTTCACATTCATTGGGACCAGTGCTTTAAAATAAAGTTTTGAAAGAAATAGGTACATGATTTTTTAATGGATTCAAAAAAAAACAGTTTCATTTGGTGTGTACATTTCATAAACATCTTGATGCAGTGAACTGATACCAGTTCCTCCTTTATTCTAGCATTTTTCTGATGTATACAGTTTTATTATCATTGAACAAGTGTTAAGTGTCACATATCTTTATACCACTGGGATCCAGAAGGAAATGGCCTTCAGTCATCAGAACTGCGAATGAGTAGTGATAGAAACCTTGAGCAGCATTCATGTAATGTGTAATTTAGATGTGACTGCATATGTTTTCAATTTTCTGTGTGATGATCACCTAATTGGTAACTGAAGCAGTTTTGTAAAGCACCACTTTGTGCACTGCAAACACATGTCATTTTCATATCATGCACTGTAGGGTTTAAGATGTAATTAACATTTTGGTGGTGTACGCTGTACACAATGGGTTGCTGTGTAGTTTTCTGGTAGAAGCAGATTGACGGAGACATTACCCAGATCAGTTTGGTGTGGCACTGGTGCACCTCCAGTCTTCAGAGATATTGCCCTCTATTGTGTCAGGCTCGTGTTCAAGTGTATTTATTCATTGTAAGCAAATTTTCTGTTGTAGCGTACTGTTATCTGTTTTCTTGTGTTATTATACTGCATTGTCATCAGAATTTCAAGCAGTATTGAAAAAAAAAAAAAACTGTAGATGTCAAAATGAAATATAACAAAAGTAATAGTGCAGTCCAAGTCTGTGGCTTGGGAATGGAGCCATGGCAGTGATGCTGAACTAGTCGCGACTGATCAGGGTTGCTGATAAGTGGTTTTGAGGTCAGAAGAAAATGTTTTGAGGAGTATACCATAGGTTTAAATGAATTCAATAGAGGTCATCATGGGGGCAGAAGACTAAACTCCTTGCCTTCATCAGTACACTAGGAGCCATTGTGGGAGCAGAAGACTAACCTCTTTGCCTTCATCACTTTGAACGAACGAGATGGAAGCAAACTAGAAGCTGAGAGGCCTATTCTTGCCCTTCAAACAACAAGGTAGAGCTTGTGTCCGGATGTTGAGAATCATGTTCAGGGAAAAGAAGTTTAGAGTGGGGGACTATTGGCTGTGAGGTGAATCTGGTGTCAGGATATTGAGAAACATGTTCAGAAAACAGCTTCAGAGAGAGGGATTGTGAGATAAATCTAATGCCAGACTTAGAGAAAAACATGTTCATGTGGAACAAGTGTAGAGGGAGGGAGTATTTTAACTGCGAGATAAATTGAGTGTTAGGCACTGGGAAACATGTTCAAACAAAGTTAGTCTGTACCAGCCACTGTTGCGAAGTGGTTGGTGTCACAGACGCCCTGCTGGGAGGTCGTGCGTTCAGTTCTCATCAGAGTCATATGGAGTTTTTTCTGCCCCCACTGGCTTCTACTCAGAGTTGAGTTTGCTATGGGCTCAGTTGGGAAGACTGGGACTACACAGTCAAGTTCCGTCTACTGAATGGATGCGTCTCTGAGAGTGTAGCTCAAATTTCCTGACCAGCACTGCAGGTGTCTGTATCTCTCAGGCCTGGTTGATGCCAGGATATAATGAGAGGAAGCATAGAGAATAGCCCTGTCATGCAGTCTCAGACCGGAATGGAAGTCCATAGCATCATCTTCATCAACCTCATTTCATTTATTAATCAGCATTAAAAGAAAGTCTCAAATTCTGTGGCCCTTCATGCCTTGCTCTCATGGTGACCTCAGTTTCAATGTCCTCACCATGTCTGTGGCCTTGGTTTGGTTCTGTCGGGGTCACCGGTATCGGCGAGTTCATGGGGGGGCTGTCGTTGGACAGACATGGTGACACTCTCCGGAGGGAGAGCTCACTCATGCTGGCTCAGTGACTAAGCAATTATTGTCCTCTGTAGGGGGTTTAGTTTGTGGTGTCCTGCGTATGTTGGATCAGAACAGACGCCACTGGACACCACCGAAGTGACTCAGCAGCAGTGCAGTCTCCTCCAGTGGGTTGCCCCTGGACGACTTGACATAGACTGCTCCCTGTGGATTGCTGTGGCGGGACTGACCAGGCTGCGGCTGTGGATGGGGTGTCGTAATGAGCACCATGGGTGCACTGCCACAGAAAGTGGGATTCCCCCCCCACCACCACCACCACACTACCCCCCCCCCCCCCCCACCCCCAACTCCCCACCCCCCAAAAAAAAGTCTAGGTTTGGAGAAGGCATCTGTATTTGGAAGATCTTAAATGGGAGTTCTCTCCCCCCTGCCCCTCATCCCCCCTCCTTTAAATGGGAGGGGGGGTATTTTGACTCCCCCTCCAGAAACACAGCTGCTCTGACAATCAAAGGTTATTATGTATCCCAATTTAGGGGACTTTGAAATTACCACACCAAGAAAAGTCCTTGTGCTAAAAAATCATTCCAAAGCTGTAATATCTTACAGTCTAGCACAGTTGAGAATGATCTTTTGGTTTTAAGGATATTAATGGCTGATGGATTTTTTTTTTTTTTTTTTTTTTTTAGATGAGAAGGGATTTCAGTGTTTGATGGTTTTTATTATATTTGCCTAACAGGTGAAAATTAGAGAGTTTAACTGGATTGGTTGCATTAAACTTGAAACGTCTGCATGTCACAGACCTGCAAAATCGTCATAGTTTTATTGCTGGTTCTTCTCCATCAGTAGTATTGAAGAAATGTTTGCTTTTGTTTTTCTGCAAACATTGATTAACAATGAAATGTACAAGTCATGACTTGTGCTGTCTGATTTTTGCTCAGAAGTTTTCCCACATAGTGTAGGATGGAGTGTAAAAGGCCTGCATCATTTACTTAAGTATCTTTGGCTGCTCCTTCTCACAATTACTCATTTCTTTTGATACTGACTTTCTTCCATCAGTAGTTTACCATATTTATCACAAAAACATTTCCAGGTCTGTGTTTTTGTGTTTGTCTCGGTCTCCATATGTGAAAAAGAAGCAAACACATTGAATATATTCAGAACTAGACAAAGGCACACAAAATGAGTTGATGGGAATAAAGTACACTTTGACTTATTTTTCCTATCTATATAATCTATATGGGAATGCAGCTATAGTTTTAAAGTTAGGTCATTTGGCTTTATGGTTTACAATTATTTTGTTCATTTTCAGTGGTTATAGGCGCTTATATGGAACTTCTGTCCAAGCATTTGGCAGTCAGATGACAGAAGGGAATGAACAAAAAAACAGATGTTGATGCATTATCAGACACCATTTCTGTTAGTACCCACATACATATCCGTCTCACATCTCATCAGTTATTCACTGTTTGTTTGGCTCCTGATCCTTCTTTTTCTCCAAAGAGACAAATGATTGACCAGGTCTGAATCTTAGATTCTTTGGTCTTAGCAGCATTCTCTTACATCTGAGCAAAACTATTCAGTAGGACTGTCAAAAGGCTAGCCCCAAAACCAATAGTGCGGAAGTAGGGCATGGAATGTTAAGAAATTGACAAGGGTACCATTGGTTAAAAACAGTAATGTTTGCAGCCTGCAGTTGTGAGGTTTATAAAACTGCAAATATGTTTTCCTGTGATCTTTTGCTCACGTCCCTGAAAAACCCACTTAGTTATGCCAATTTTCAGAAAATCTTCAACCATTTGAAAAAACACTTTTTCAGCATTTCATGTATGGCCAGTCTACATCCATTTTTTCCATCTACCTATTTATCTTCTTCTGTGTATCCATCTCTTGATCCACCTTGTTTATCTGTACATATACTGAGAGAGATATATACACCTGCACATAGTCAGTTTTTTTCTTCCTTTTTTGTCTCTTTAACATACTGTGTAGAAGTACATACTGGGTATGTGATCAATGTATTGTTTTAGCCCCAAGCTCACTGTATGTGCCTGTGTATATTGTTTTTACTTTGTGTGTGTGTGTGTGTGTGTGTGTGTGTGTGTGTGTGTTTTGAAATCTGTTGTGATACATTTTGTATATTTTTGTCCAAAGATATATCAGCGCTTTGTTTTCCTGTACTTTGTATGCTTTATAAGGAAATGTGTTTAGTTGTATTTGTGCACCCACATGCATCAACACCTCAAACACCCGCTTGCACACTCATGCACTCATGGGCACATGCACACACTCTAGTGCACCCACACACACACAGTATACATTAGGGATGCCAACTCTCGGTTTTTATGCAGATTTTTACGCTTTTTCTGTCTCTGAATCTTTGGAGAAAAAATCTTTTTCTTTTTTTTTCACACCTGCAGAAAAGCACACACACAAAAAATTGAACAATTTCAGGAGCGATAGTTTTGAAATAGTTAGGTTCCCACCTTGATGAACTGAAAAGAACTAAAGGCACTGGTTAGGAATGTCTGTGCCTTGATTGCAACAATTGTCTAGTAAATTAGCAGTACAAGATTGTAGAAGGAATGGGATGGAATGTGGAGAATGGAGGAGGAGAGCAGAGGGTTGAAGAGACTTCATACAGAACAGAGAAAACTCATCCCTCCTGTCTCCTTCCTCACCCCTCTTTTTTCTTCAGCTCCCTCACCCCTCTTTTCTTCAGCTCATCGCCACTTTCACAAGCAAGTTAAGCTGCTGTTCCTTTCTTCAATCCCCACCTCTGCCTCTATCCCACCTCAAATGATGTTTAGGCCTCATAGTTCATCAGATGTGTCTCCCCCCCCCCCCCCCCCCCCCCCCCCCCCCACCCCCCCCCCCCCCCATGTATCCATGGGGAGGTTGTACTTTCATTTCATAGGGAGTTGCCACCCCTGATACATAATGCTGTTGAGTTTTCTCTCCTTTCACATGCTGTGAATAGGTGTATTATAATGGTGTGAAAGCAAAATGAAAACCAACTTATTTTCTTTCTGCTTGTTCTGTGTAGTATTAGGAGTTCAGGCTATTGTTAAGGCATGAGTTCCTTCTTAGCATTTTTCTGTACATGTTCATAAGGTGATCATGAATCAAAGTATGTGATGGCTGCGTGGAGAAATTACTTTGAACTTCTGTCAGTACTCTCTCTCTCTCTCTCTCTCTCTCTCTCTCTCTACTCAATCTTTTCTTTATGTCAGCCTTATTATCTTTGTATTTGTGGTGGAATGGGGTTTTGGCTTGGTTGAATGTGTATGTGCCTTTATATTTTTGTATGTGTGTGTGTAATTTGACAGGAACATACAAAGTGTTTGATGATGCAAGGGGAGTATGCAAGACAATTGATTCTGTTTGATTTATTTTGGTTTTTAAAAATGTTCATTGTCTTCATATCATCATGTTTTGGGGATAGGATAAATTTTTGTTGTGTATTTCATTTTTTTTTTTTTTTTATTGAAATCAAGTTGAATGGCCAGATGAAAGTATGTATATATTTTGATAGGAAAAGTCTGAACAGTACCTGTTTTTTGTATAAGGAATCCATATTTCTTCTTTATATATAATTCAGTCTGTGTTTTTAGTATTTTCTGTGGAAAAACAGTTTTGTCTCCAGTTCATGCTGGATTGTAAACAACATAAATTGTAAAATTTTTTTAATTTCACAGAAAAAAAAATATTTTGAAATATAGATTGTTTATTGACTGGTGAAATAAGAATATTGGACTCTTCCATATGTAAAAGAAAGGGGTGGCGGGAGGGGCCCGACTTTCCAGTGAAAACAAGATAAAACTTTGTTTTTGTTTTCTGTAGAGGTGATTTTACTATAAAATTAGCTCTGACTACTTTTGCATGCATGGAATGATCATGAACATCTTGTGGAGTTGTCTGTAGCCTGCATTATTTTTTCCATGAGTAAATCACATGATTTCCTTGTTCTTTTACATACTGCAGATATGATTTGTGACAAGTATTTTCATTGCATCAGTTGTTTTCAAAGGTTCTTTTTCTCAGACAAATCCTTTGAATGCTGTTGAGATAAATGAGGTAATCTACTATGATACTTTTTTTTTTTTTTTTTTTTTTCTCTTTTAAAAAAAAAAAAAAATCCTCTGGGTTTTTGGAAGTGCCTACTTTAATTCAAGACATCTTGGAAATGTTGCTGCGTTTAGCTGAGGACCATTCACCTGTCTTTGAATTTTAGAGTCTACTTAGCCTTTTTCTCTGGTTACTATTGGTAAGATTCCCATAATACTGTTATAATCTGGTGACCAGGTTGTGAGATTGTCAAGAGATGAACAGTTGCCCCTTCTGATTTGTTGTTGGCCTTGGATAGGATCTCCCCTTTTGTGTGGCACTCACGTTTGATTTTTTTTGTTTGAGTGCCAAAGATTTAAGTAGAATGGTTGACACACTCAGGATATCCTTATCAGCTCAAAGGATGTCAGTGGGTTTGCAATGTTATGGATGATGCTTGTTTTTATAGATGTCTGTATGTTGCTTATCTTTTCATAACAGACTGGTTTGTTTGTTTGTTTTGATAGCATGACCATGTGTGGTCTGCTGAACTAGATCCAATGAAAAGTGAACTGAAAACTATTAGTATTGTGTATAGTTTTCTTTCATGGAAGCAAACTGAATGAACAGAGCTCAGGTGCATTAATTAACTCGCACAGAATGTGCCAGATTCAAATTGTGGAGTTGTTTCCATGGATTGTAATGTTCTCAACTTCTCAAGAGGTGGAAAAAACAAGATTTAACAATCTCTGATGGTTCATGCTACCTTCATATTCATCAGTTTCTTTGGAAGAATCTTAATAAATCATATGAAATATGACAGTAAATCAGTGTAATGGGAGAAAATGTGTGATGTTTTAACATGGAGGAAGGAGAAAAAAAATGTTGAATGAGTTGACAGGTTTATACAGCAGAATGTTATTTTTGCAAAGTTGAAAGTATATACTTTACAGTGTTTCCGTTCACATAGACAAAGTGATGTGTCGTTTGAAGCTTTAAACACACACACACACACACACACACACACACACACGCGCACATGCACACACACACGCAGGCACACACACACACACACACACACACACACACACACACACACACACACACACACACAGTGCAAATCACTGAAAGGTTAAAGACATGCATCATTTTATTTTCACAACATCTCAGCGCATACTGGTAATTGGTTGGTTGGGGGGATGTAGCTTGAATGAAATTTTATAACCTCAACTAGGCTCAGGAGACATGAATTATTTTTTTTGCTGCAAGCCACAAAACTGTCTGTTGATGAGTCATGAAAGAACACAATCTCTTGATGAAAACAGTTTGGCCTTGGCTTCTTCTTTGCACCAGATGATTCTGTTAAGGACCAGGAGAGTACCCTCTCTTTGAATGCTTTTACCTCGTCTGAGAGTGAAAGTGTCCATAATGGCGACGCAAGCAAGTCTTGGCCAAGTTTGAAAAAAGAAAGTATTGATGGAAGTCATTTTCCGCCCTCTACTGTTACAAGTGTTTGGAAGATGAAAGGAAGTGGCCTCCCCACTCTCCTTGACAAACATGTGGATGATGAAAGCAACTTCACACTCTCTCCATCCCCCCCCCCTTTCCACTTTACCTTTCTCGTCCCCCCCCCCACTCTCGTTTACTGCTCAGCTTCAAACCCCGAAAATGGTGAGAAACAATTTTCAGGTTTGGTCACTTCATTTCATAGACAGCCCTGAATACGTTTTTTTTAGTTTCATCCATACATCATGAAGTTCTAGCTGGAGATATACATACTCCTTAGTTTTCTTGAAAAGGATATGAAGACACCTTGTTTTGAGGGGAATTTGAAACACTGACCTCAGTTTTATACATAACAATTTTTAAGAAAAATTTAGGGTGTAACTGTAAGCTTTACGCTTAACAGTAAAAGACAAACTTCTGCATCAGTTTTGCGAAAAAGACAAATGGAACTTGTTTCAGAACTTGAGGGTTTATGCATGGCTTTTCTATCTTTGTCAGCATTTTAAGTTAATTTAATTTTTTTCTAAGCTTCCACTAAAGCCAGGGCCTGCAGGCAAGGACATTATCATTTCGTCATCCTCCCCAACCCAGCCGTCTGAAGAGTCCTCTGCCTCTTAGCCCTGTGGCTTCACAGGCTTTCTGCTATTGATTTTCTGCCCTGACAACAAGTGATTATATTGTTGGCTTGGGGAATTGAAAAATTTGAGGAAACCCCCTCCTCTCTCTCCCGGAAGAGCTATTTGGCAGTGTGCAAGAAAGCAGGGAGTGAAGAATGTCAGGAAAGGTGTTAAATGCAGCTCAGTGTGCAGCTGGAAGCTGTTGTCATTATGGAATTACTGGGAACCCTTTTTTCTTTTTTTTCTCAAAACCCTGTGGTCCCCACGATGTTTATGTAGGGCTGTTTATGCTAGAAAAGATAAGGAGTCTGCTAGAGAATGTGATATAGGCTACCCTGTGAACTGCTGTGATCTACATGAGTACATAACTGTGCATTGATGCTGTTTTTAGTTTCGATAGCTCGACATTAAAAGATACTATAGGATCTTTCCTGTTACAAATGTGAGCTGTTCGTGACATTGCTTGTTCAAAGTACATGGGGAAAAAGAAGAGACCACCTGGTCTCAGTGTTGTTGCCTTTACTGTTGCATAGCTTGCTAACCCTTTGGAATTTTTCTGGAAATTTTCTGTTTTAAAAGTCATTCCTTGTATCCGGAATGGTAAGAAAAAAATCCTGAATTTCAAAAATTTGTCGAAAAATGTGGGCTTTGAGAGTCATTTTTCAGTGGAGCTAATAAAGTATTGCAGAGTAAAGCCCAGATAATGTTATGTGAATGTCAGCAATTACTTGCATTGGAAAATACATTGCTTTTAAACCTAGCATTTGTCATCTGAAGCAGTTTCAGGTTAAAAAAAATCTTGGTCAAAAACCAAATTGTACCCTGTCAGTCTACACTACCCTCTTTTATCCAATGGTTCCCAAATTTTGACTCCAGAAGGTTGGCAGCTAAGCTGTTTTCAAGTAAAAAACTACCCCTGAAATCCCATTGTGGAGAAATTCAAGATTGGGAGACGGTGGACATAGCAAAGGAAAGCTTATAGATTTCAGTTTGGGGGGGGGGAACAGGATAGTCATATAAACCGCCAGGCAGAGATTAGGATCAGCAAAAATGAATTGATGGTCAGAGGCAGAAGGGAAAGCAGAGGGAGAAATGGTTATACGGGAGAAGGAAAAGTGAGCAGATACCACAAAGCATTCCAGCAAGGCCAACAAGGGCAGTGGACTGTGTGGGAAAGTGACTCCAAAGGAGAAATGGGACATTTGGTTCTTCTCAGGAACATATGATATCCTTCTGCCCTTGAATGCAAACCTTATGAAATGGGGAGATCAGTTGACCATGCGTGTACACTCTGTGAGAGCAAACTAAGAATGGAACAGGTTTTTAACTCATGCACAGAGCAGTGCTAACCCACTGAAGGGTATACGGAGGAACGGTGGTTAGCGTCGCGGACTCCCGGCTGGGAGGTCATGGGTTCGAATCCCATCAGAAGTCATGTGGGTTTTTCTCTGCCCCGACCGGCTCCTACCCAGAGTTGAGTTTGCTGCGGGCTCAGTTGGGAAGACTGGGACCACACAGTCGAGTTTCATCCACTTAATGGATGCGTTTCTGAGAGTGTTGCTCAAATTTCCTGACCAACACTGCAGGTGCCTATATCTCTAGGGCCTGGTTGATGCCAGGATATATTATGAAAGGAAGCGTAGAGTACAGCCCTGTCATGTAGTCTCAGACCGAAATGGAAATCCGTAGCATCATCTTAATCATCCTCATTCTCATCGAGCATAAAAAAAAAATGTCTCAAATTCTGTGGCCCTTCATGCCGTGCTCACATGGTGTCCTCAATTTCGATGCCCTCTCCACGTCTATGGCCTTGGTTTGGTTCCGTCGGGGTCACCGGTATCGGCGAGTCCATGGGGGCTGTCGTTGGACGGACGTGGTGGCGCCCTCCGGAGGGAGAGCTCACTCGCGCCGGCTCCGCGACTAAGCATTATTATTGTCGTCAGTAGGGGCTTAGTAGGTGGTGTCCTGCGTATGTTAGATCAGAACAGGCGCCACTGAACACCACTGAAGTGACTCGGCAGCAGTGCAGTGTGTCTCCTCCGGTGGGTTGCCTCTTGACGACTCGACATTGACTGCTCCCTGTGGATTGTCGGTGCCGGGGCTGTGGCGGGGGTCAACCGGGCTGTGGCTGTGGACGGGGTGTCGGAATGAGCAGCATGGGTGCACTGCCTCTGAGGTGGCGCAGAGGTTGGACAGCAAAAAAAAAAAAAAAAAAAAAAAAAAAAAAACATACGGAGGAACAAGTAAGTGCTCAAAGAGACTGCACACGTGAAAAGTATTGCCAGAGGGAAAACACCACCACCAGCTCCTGCAACAATGTTCCAAATGGTAGGAATCAGGAGTCATAATCTTGAACAGGAGGTACATCTGGCACAAGGAAGCCGGATTTACTGGATGGAGTGGTTAATTAAAAAAGCTAAGCAGGTCTTCCAGAATGGAAACCAAAAAAAAATCGTAAAAACATTCCCACAAATCACCAGTAAGAGTGGTATGAGACCAGGTGTAGTGCTCCATTCCCCTACTTTAAAACAATGGTTCTGATGAAAATCGGTGTGCAATTTGAATATAAAACCAGAATGAAGGAAGACAGCAACTACAAGACTGAGAAGTATGTCAGTCTAGCCAGCAGCTTCAGGAATCTGGCTCCCAAGATGAATTCCTAGCCACAGAGATTAGAGAAAGAGGATTTGTGTGAACGTCAGCCTGTAATCTAATGAAACAGCTGCTTTTGGAAGCAAGAAAACCAAAGCACAGACAGCAAAAGGTTAAGCAGCAGCAAAGATCTCCAGCTGTATCTAGTCAAGGAAGAACAATAGAGAACTTCATAAGGCATATGTTTCTACAGTCACTTGATGCTTAAGTGGTTTAGGCATCTGTCAGAAGCTGACTTCAGGTAAACAGTTATCCAGAAATTGCTGGTCTGAATACCAACACCACAAAAAAGTAAAAAATATGAATAAGGCGACTGCAGATGGTCATTGAGGAGCAGTGACCTGCAGTCCTGCCCCCATAGAGTGTAAAAGTAGAAGCTCTTGGGATGAGCGGGGGTGTTTACCCCAGATGATATTCTGATGTCCAGCAGTCCCTTGAGTTCCTTCCTACATGGTGGTGATGGGGGAGAGGGGGAGAAGATTAATAGGAAAATGTCAGGTATTTTGTTGTGTTTACATCAGTGTGTGCATCATGTTTAAGTATTTGTAGTGTGAAGTATTTGTGTGTGCATGCGTGTACCCATATGTGTGTTAAGAAAGGGAGGGGGTACAGGAGACGGGAAGGGGAAGGGGATGTCAAATAAAGATTACAGAGACAGAAGGGTATGGTTGCAGAATGTATCCATATTAAGGGAGGGGTATGACAGAACGCAAGACGACAGAAAAGAATGGGATGGAGTGCTGGCTGTTTAAAAAAAAAAAAAAAAAAGGTTTGACAGGATGTCTGTAAAAATGGTGTCTGGTGGAGGGAAAATGCGCATCATCATACAACTTCAGCTGATGGATCAGCCTACTGCTGTCTCTCAATAAAAGTAAGAAACATTTTCTGCCATTATATTGCATTAGTTTGGAAGTCATTTGATAGTGAATGTACGTTCACTTGCCAGCATAATTTACCAATTGAGAAATGTTGTAATTTTTAGAAGCAGGTATTTTATTCTTTTATACTGTTACAGAGGGATTTTAATGTCCTCCAGCAATTCTCATATATATCAAATCATTTGTCAGTCACTTTTTTGGTATCCTCAGACATATGGCTGTGTGGCAGCTGAATTCTTGAAGTTTCCTCAGAATGATCGGTGTGTTGCCAGAGTAGAACCCTTCTCGTATGAACAGGATTAAACATTGAAATAGTTTCTGATTATGTGAACCAAGTTTCAATAAAACCTTAAGAAGGGTGTGTGTGCATGCATGTGTGTGTGTGTGTGTGTGTGTGTGTGTGTGTGTGTGTGTGTGTGTGTGTGTGTGTGTGTGTGTGTGTGTGTGTGTGTGTGTGTGTGTGTGTAAAACATATTGTCAGTACAACAGTATGCTAATCTGACAGTAAATGGTTTCAGTTAGTCAGTGTGTGTATTGTCAGTACAACAGTATGTTAATCTGACAGTAAATGGTTTCAGTCAGTCAGTCAGTGTGTGTTTATAGGTGTGTAGTCCATTAGCTTCAGTTCTTTCCAAAATCTGAAAAAGGTGACAAGTAACGGTTAACTCACAATTGTTTATTTTGCATTGTCAGAAAGCTGTTAAGTCAGCAAGTTGGTCATCACTGTATGGCCTGATTTTTTTACTTTTGAATTTTGACTGATTTGGATTATATTGAAAATTAGAATGACAAAAGAAGTACAGGCTCATGCGACCATTCAAGGGTTTCTGTTTTCAGCATAGTGGATTCTAATGCTAAGGAATATTCCTTTTTCCAGCATAGTGGATTGTAATGTTAATGATAATGTTTTCTGGTATAGTTGAATTTATTGTGAAAAGTGTTAGTTGTGGTGTGTCTGCTCCTCTTTGAGAATTATTTACTGATTATATCAGGCTCTCTTGTGTACTGGGCACATTAATCCATATATCTTATGGATTGTTATATCCCATCTTTGTTCGTTAGAGTATTCTCTTGCCATACGACAGTTCACAGTCACTAACTCATGTACTGAGAGAGAGTTAGGAAATTATTTCATAACTTATGTTATGAAGTCAACACACACACACACACACACACACACACACACACACACACACACACACACACGCACACGCACGCACGCACACGCACACAGAGTGCCAGGTAGTGTTGTCAGTTCAAAATACAAACTACAAGGAAATAATACAAACTATAAAAGAAAATGAAAAAAAAAAAAACAAACAAACAAGAAAGGAAAATCTTATGCTATGTAAAAATACAAACTATAACAGAAATTATCACATAACTTATGAAGCCATCACACACACACACACACACACACACACACACACACACACACACACACACACCACCGTGCCAGGTAGCATTATCAGCCCAAAATACACGCACGCACGCACGCACGCGCACACACACACACACACACACACACACACACACACACACACAGTAAGGCTTGTTTAATACACTCTGCAGACCAGATCAGGGGCTCTTTGACATGCATGTCTTCTTTAGGTGTCACAAATAACAGACAGAAATATGTAAAACAAAATGCCACAGATTGTTGCCCACAGGGGAATGAAAGTCAGAGTGCATCATTCTCCTGCTGACACTCCTCTGGGGAGTATTGTTTTGTGTATTTTCTTTTTTTATCTGTTGAATGTGATGTCTAGGGAAGAGACTTGTTGAAAATTCATTTGTCAGTTTTGCATTGTGTGTTAACAAGCATTTGTCTGCTCTCTGCTTTATGTGTGTGTGTTCATGTGTTGGCATGTTTTCAGTAATGCTGCAGTGTGTCTCAGTCTTCTCTGATTAAAATTAGTTTAGGGCATGAAAATTATAGTAAGCAGCATACTAAGTGCATACATGTACAGAAGTTTACATAAACTCAATCTTTTTTTTAAATTTTCCCCTAGTGTAGATGTAGTCAGCATCTTGTTGTTAAAGCAGCACACATTTTTATTATCATTACATGCATACAAACTAGTATGCTCTTAGACTGATGTGTATATGTCCCCAACCTTTTTTTCACCTGGATTTTCCCCTGTGCAGCTGCTGAGGGGAGGGAAGGGGGTCTTACAGTACAGTTATCTCCCCCATTTTTCAGAATTTTTCTGTGCAAGTGATTTTTTTCTTCTTCTTCTTTCTTCTTTTTTTTCTGTCTCTGACTGTCCTTTCCATACCACCCCACTCTGCCAGCTCTGGAAATGGTTCAAACTTCTCTTATTTTTCCCTCCGTTTTTGGTTTTGATTTATTCATGACATGTCAGCTTTTCTTATTTGATCTTGATGAGTGAGGGGCCCATATTCAAATAGCTTGAGCATTTGCCTGTGGAGCTGACATCATGAGTTTAAATGGATTGTTCGGTCTGATTTTTACAGCTTGAAAATCCTCTGTCCACCGTTGTCAATGGGTCCCTGATTATGGGAATCGGGGAAGGTTAGAACAGTGGAAGGGGAGGGATGACATCTGAGCATTCTGTCATGCGTGCCTCAGACAAAGGGAGCAAGTGAACCTCTGATGGAGTAGAGCCACAGAACTTGGAGAATAGTTTCACTGTGTCAAGGACACAAGATGGAAAACTGATTGCGACCCACTTCTGCCGTGACCTGAATCAGGTGCCCATTTACTGCTGGATGAACAGATTTTTCAGGCTGAAAAAACCCCACCCCACAAGTTTGTCAGAGTGACAACTGTCAGACAGATGTTGTAACCATTTGACTATGGACCATCTGTGATTTAGAGCTGATGTCAGTTAACAGCAGGATGAAGGGGTGGGTGCGGTTGAGAGTATTTCAGACAGAGGCATCTGTCTTCCTCTTTTCATGTGTGTGTGTGTGATGTGCGCACACACGTAGGGGGTGTGTGTGTGTGTGTGTGTGTGTGTGTGTGTGTGTGTGTAGTTACCAAACTCATAAAATGCATGTTAAGTGATGGACAGCTTTATGGAACTGTATCTGGTACCACCAGCCAGCACTGTACATATCCCAAGGGGTTGCTGGGTGTTCTTCCTGTATAAACTGTATCCCCCACCACCTGTAAATTACCAGTTCTGTCATCTTTGACAATGCTTGTTTTCAGGATGGTTTCCCCCTTTTCCCTTCTTCTCTCCCCTGCTGTTGGCTTGGCTGGAAACAGCATAATTTTTTTTTTTTTCTTGAAGCCTTCTGTACTGTTGTCTACCGCTTTTTGTCCCTTAATTATTCATTCATCTGTCTTTATCATACAAACTTTTACATTTTTTTCCTGCCCCGCAAGGATACCAGGAGCTTTATCAGTGAAAGTTGTCTCCTTGTCTGGAATTTTCTGCTAAAAATGTCCTCTTTTTTCCGTTGCTGTCAGTGGATCCGCGTGGATCCCCCCCCCCCCCCCCCTTTTTCTTCATTTTTTCTTCATTTTCCGTTGTTCAATCTTTTTTTCTGCCTTTGTGGCCCTTTCACCTGTCTTTAAATTTGTTTGCTTGTTTGTTTGTTTAAAACAGTTGGAGACTTTTTTTTTCTTTTGTAATCAGCCAACTGAATAGTGAGACTTTAACTGCTAGAAGGAGTACTAACCATCCAGTCTGCAGTGTTAGTTGCTCCTGTGGTCAATACGGAAGGTGATTGACATATTATTTAAGATCAACTTTTCATCAGTGACTTCACTGGTTCTTCAGCTGTTGTCTATGCATTTTAACTTTCACGGAACATCGCCTAAATTTTTGTGCTGTCTCAAGGGACCCATGCATTTTGTGAAGGATGAAGCTTTCCCATATGTCGTGGGACTACAAAAACCAATGCTTTATCTGAAGGAGTAAACCCTTGCCTCATGCCACGGGTCATGCTTTTTTTTTTTTTATAAACCAACTAAGCCTTGCCATTCATTATGGTCTTGATGATTTGTGATACATCTTGAGGTGGTGGAACTGAATAGTATGTTTTTTAATATTTCGGGGGGGGGGGGGGTTTTTTTTAATGAAAGCTAATTGGCTAATGTAAAATGACATGGAGATGGCAAATAGCAAAAGAAAATATGTAATCAGCTTTGATATTAGTGATTCAGCTTACTTCTTTGTTTCAATATGCATGGACATGTAAAAAAACCTATCTGCATTGGGATTGGTGCACATGCATGCATACATGCATACATTCAAGCATGCACAGGGTTGACCTTGAACATCATACTATTCACACCTATTGGTACACAAACCTGTAGTCATGTTCGTCAGTGACTGCACGTCAATATGGTATAAAAAACACTCTCATGGGTATGCTCTGTCTGAGTGCGTGTGTGTGTGTGTGTGCACGTGTGTGTGTGTATGAGAGAGTGAGAGAATATTTGTGTGTAGTTGTTGTTGAAAAAGTTGATGTGTATGCGTGTATTTATAGGTGCAAATGAGTGTGCATGTATGCATATGTGCATATGTTGCTTTGTGTATGTATGTGTTGCGTCTGTGCATGTGACTGTTCATGTTTTGAGTGCACATGCTTTCTTGTGTGTATGCATGCACACGTGCATATGAGATAGAGGATTAGCATCATGCTCATTGGCGTGCCTATGATGGACCTCAAAAATTAAGAGCACATAATTCTAATTCAGAGAATTAATGTATTATTTAGAGTGTGACTGTGTGCAAATTGTTCTTTGAAAGATCCATTCTCAGCATTCACAGTCACAAGCCCAGCACATGAATGTTTGTAAAAGTGAAATCATACAGCGCATCTCCAGAAACAGTCTTTTAGATAAGGTTCAGATTCTGTCTTTTAGAATGCATGGGTGACACCAGACTTAAAACGTTCAGAGCTTAAGCTTTCTTCTTTGGGAGTATGGGTCTAATCAGACCGTGACATACTGAGATTTTTGTCTGTTTGTTTTGTTTTGTTGTTGGTTTTTTTTTTTTTTTTTTTTTTTTTTTACAGACAAAAGCAAATAATTTGGGCTGTAGATGTGGGCTATATGTTTTTGACAAAGTAATAACGTTTTATGGAAATAGAAACAGACTCAGTTGTCAGGTGAAAATCATGACTGTGGAATCATTTGATACCAACAATGTGCGGTGAAGGTATGATGTATTTAACTTGCTACACTGGTGTGGCCTTCATGTTTCCAGCCTGGCAAAAAACGTCATGTCAGAGGCTGTTTTATGTTCTTTTATGTTGTTGTACTGAACTGTTTTAAATGTTTTGCTCTGTTATTTCAATATGAAGAGCTAATTTTGAACGGTAGGCACTCTCTGCACAGTACAGTTTATCAGCGGAGGACATTGGTGGTTTAATTACTGTGTATACATGTGATGACTTCATGATTACAAGATATTTCACCATGTAAAAGTTTGGCCGATCTTCACATGAAAAGTGAAGGCTAGACTGTAGCGCCTTTTTTTTTTTCTGCATGAATGTGTTTTTGTTTACCAAAATGGACTTTTCTATAGAATTTTACCAGGGACAGCTCCCTTGTCCCCCTTTTTTTTTTTTTTCTGTTTTGTTTTGTCTTTTACATGTACAAAGTGCATTTTGCGCACAGAACTGTGTCATCTGCCTAAATGACTACAACAGTGCATGTGTGTGCATGTGTGTACCTACATACATACACAAATATATATGTACATATACACATGTATATGTATATATATGTTTTCTTTTGTTCCATTTACAGGAATGACTTGACTTTGGTCTGTTGTGACAGTCCTTTAAGGGCCCCATGTGGTCACCTCAGATTTGAATAAAACTAAAAGTGAAACAGCACTACACTTGCATTTTAATCATTGCGCTGATCAAAGCCCACTATTCTCACTTCGTTTCAGTAATGTGCGCGGTGAGGACCATGGTGTCTTGCACACCCCTAACAGTCATGCAGAATTGTTGAGTGTGGTGCGTTTCTGTTTTGCAGGCGACCAACTTGCACAAATACAAGCTTCACACATATGGCAGTCCAACATTCTGTGACCATTGTGGCTCTCTGCTCTATGGGCTTATTCACCAGGGACTCAAGTGCGACTGTAAGTACTTTGGTTTGGGTGGTGGTGGTGTATCATGATGCTTTGACTTTCTTGCTTCTTATGAATCCAAGGCCTGTCCAGCATGAGGCATGTGCAGATCAGGCATCTGTGAAGTATGGTTCTAGAGACCCTTTTCCAGTCTCTTCTGTGTCATTATTCATCTTATTGTAAAGGTTGTGCATATTAGGCTCATGGTTAATCAGATCTGTGAGGTAGCGTATTTGAACTGGTCTGAAGTGATACCTTATTGAAGAAATTGAAACTGAAGCTTTTTTGTGTTATGTTAAATTACAAAGAGGTGTGCATTGGGAATGTCACTTGAAAATTGACAGCCTTTTTTTCTGCAAAAGGGTGTGCCAGGGAAATGGTGAATACAGACAGAATTTTTCAGGGTGTATATCTGTTGGAATAAATTTATTCATGGAAAAGGAAAAAATAAATGGATGGCCATCATTTATCCAGAACTCATGGTAGGGATCTCCCCTCCTGTCTCAAGTCTGGCTGACAACTAGGAGGGAAGAGGATGACATAATCCCTCATTGGATTGGTAGCTTGACAGTGACAGTGACATCCGAAGTAAGAGGGGAAAACTGTGCACATATAATACACCATTTTAAAAAAAAAAAAAAAAAAGAGAGAGAGAGAAGAAAGAAAAGCTATAATAATGTTGTTTATTTCATACACCAGTTTGGAAAAAAGGCTTAATATTTGGAAAAAAAGGCTTAATATTCCATCCAAACAACAAAACAAAAAAAGCAAGCAAAGAGAGTGATATATGGCTAATATTTTCAAAGCTGGTTTTTCAGTTTTTAATCAGTCAGAGCGCCTTTTCTCTGTGTGATTCATACAAGATGAGATCAACAAAAATAGGATTGGCTTCTGAAAGTTTCAAAATTGTAATGCTTTGGCTGTTTATTCTTATTATGTTGAAATGCAGATCTTCAGATATAAAAACGTTCGCTCATTGTTAAAAGCATTTACCAGACGACGAAACAGTCCCTCAGATATAAAAACGTTCGCTCTTTGTTGTTAAAGCATTTACCAGACGAAACAGGACTGTGAAAAATACTCCCGTCTCATTTTTTGTGAGACTCCAGCAGCAAATTTTGAGAACACAAACCTCTGAGACAGTGGGAGAAAGTAACAGTGGAGGGAAATAGAGGCAAAGGATGGCATGCAGACCTGGCCCCAAAAAGAACAGATTACTTGTTCCAGTTATCCCCAGACCTGTCTTTCTTGATCGCCATGATCATAAAGACAGCTAAACAGGATCAGCTATTGCGTGTCTCTCTCTTGTCAGCTAGCTTTTTTCACCTGATCTCTCCTATGAACAAAGGCAAGTGTAAAAATCTGGTCATTTGTCTTTATTCTCCTGACATCAGAGTATTATGCGATAATAAATTATTGACTACCAATTTGGTAGTCTGATAATTGTGGTTGCACTCTGGCTGCATCTGCCAGTACAAGCTGACCTCTGATATTTTACAGTGTGTGTGAGTGTGTGTGCATGCATGCGTGTGTGTGTGTGTGTGTGCATGCTGGTATGCTTCTGTTTCTTTCTGTATTTGTGTATTTGTTTCTGTAAATGCATTTTTCTGTGTGCGTGTGTGTGTGAGGGATGGGGGTTGCAATGTCTGGGAGGAGGGCGCTGACATTTTGAAATGTCAGGTTTCAATGCCGGCAGCTCTAAGCTGCTGCAGCTGGCTGTTATCTTGTTAAGAGTCTTGGTTGAATGACCATCTGTCCTTCAGGTTGTCCTGTCCTGTGACATTTTTTTTCCATACAGGCCTACAGCTGGAGGGCCTTTGACTTGCCTGGCCAGATTCTTTGGATTGTATGTGGTGGGCTGTAGTTGTGGGGGTCCTCCTCTCATTAACCTTGTGAAATGGGGTCAGGGGGAAGGGGGATGGAAAGGAGAGGAGAGGAGTGGACATAGAATCACGTGGAAGATGACAGCACACTGAAAATTTAAGTTGCTTTTTTAGTTGTTTATTGTTTGTATTATTTGCTCATTCTTTTTGGGAGGTGTTTGTTTGTTTTTTTTTTTTGGACAGCATCATTTCTTGTATTTTTTTTTTTTTTCTTTTTTTTTTTTTGTTTTGTTTTGTGTTATATTCAACATTTTTTTTCCCAATTTCTTATCCAAGAAATGACTTTTCCCCCTCAACTTTGGTCTTTTTTTTTATGTCTCTTTCTGGTGTATACCCTAACTCAGCAAATCTTTATCATTATAGATGGATTCTGTCAGAATCACTTGAACCTGTTGACAGATTTACAAGTCCTGTAATTTGTCAGGTACTGACTTTTGTTCAAGTAAATTCTTATTTTCGTCCTGTGAAATCGTCTGGGCCCTTTGGCTGTTAGTTCTGCAATGGGCTCAATAAGTCTAATGAGCTTCATCATACACACACACACACACACACACACACACACACACACACATATATATATATATATATATATATATATATATATATATATACTAAAGCACAGTATATATATATATATATATATATTTTTTTATAATTTTTTTTTTTTTTTTACACACACACACACACACATCTTGCTTTTGCCAATTTAAAGCCCAAAACATGAGCACACATGCGCACATGTGCATGCCTGTACATACACACAACACACACACACACACACACACACACACACACACACACACACACACACACACACACACACACACACACTCTATCACAGTTCAGTCATACTCACTCACAGTGGCAAGAGCACTTATACACACATGCATGTACACATGCATGTACACACACAATTGGGATGTTTGCATCAGTAAATACCTTAGAAGATATCTTTCTCGGTGTAGCCATCAAATAAAGGTGCTACAGATTTTGCTGACAAGACTTGCCCCCAAGTGTTGCCTTGTGTTGGGAAGACAACTGATACAACCAGGGGCCAAAAAAAGTCCAACTTCTTCATACTTTGAAAACTGCATGAAGAGAGATGACTTGAAAAACTCTTCCAGGGAAGAGATTTACTTCTCCATTCTCTAACTTTCTTGCTGCTCGCCCATATGACGGCAAAGCAGTTGTTCCCATCTGCCCTGCAAAGTGTAAGTGATAGCAGTCAAAAAAAAAAGAAAAAATTATCATGTTTTCCTTTTTTTTTCCAATTGACAGTTGCAATCATGTTTCATATTTAGTTTAAGGTGTCAGCTAATTGAATTTTTTTTCTTGATAGTTGAGATAGTATGTTTTGATGCAAAGAGCTTAGAGTCAAAGAATGTTGGATGTTTTCATGTCAAGCATTGAAAATTTCATGTTTCTTTCTGTTTACAACTGTTTTCTTGGTATTTACTGAAAGGTATTTTAAAGCATATGGAGTGAAATGTATATGTTTAACCCTTTCTGTTGACTCAGTAATAGTTTTTTCACGTTTTTATTATGAGGCATCAAATAGAATAAGAAATCATCCATCACCAAGAGAAATAATTCGTTAGGGGGCTTCTGTCACAAAAGAACAAATAACTTTTACCAAGGAGAGATTACTTCACCAGCCTCTACTAACTCTTCCCAAGGAGAGATGACTTCCTAATAATCTTGTCTTCCTGAGGGGAGATGACTCCACACGCTCTTAAAAACTAGTCTTGAGAGGACATGACCTCCCCACACTCAAATAACTCATCCTAAATAGAGTTGACTTCACCCACAGTCTGATAACTCATCATACAGAGTGTTGATTCCCCCCCCCCCCCCCCCCTACTCTAAGCCCTTAACCATTATTGTAAAGAGAGATGACTTCCTCATACTTTAAAAACAACATTTCTTTAGGAGAGCTGACTTTTCACCGGACTGCAGCAATTCTTCCAAAGGAGATATGACTTCCCCCACACTGTTTACTGTTCTGAGGAAAAATAACTTCTACTCACTCTAACAAGTCCTCTGAGGAAGAGATGATTTCCCTACTCTCTAACAAGGTTTCATGTGGATAGGTCACTTTCTACACTTATAAGTTTTCTCATTGAGTAGCGACTCCCCCACATTCTAATAATCTGTCCTTAAAATAGGTTACTTCAGTCCTGACAAAGAAGTTAATATTTATTGTTGTACTTGCTAGATTGAATTTTTACATCAGTTGATTAATTTGTACTCTTTGATTAACAAGACTGATTTTTTTTCCACCCTAGCATCATTGTTATGATGACATGTAATGTGAGGCCGTGTATTACTGAATTGAAAAATGTCTGTCGCAGTTGCTAAAAAAAAACAGGAACGAAAGTAAAAATGACAGGCTTTCTCTTTAACTGTAAACTGTACCAAAGGAAAGTAAGATGAGGTGTGCTGAGTAAATAGATCAGATGATTGATATCAGTTATATCTTTCAGTCAGGGGGGAAAACAGTGCTGAAAACTGTACAGAATGCAGGAGCAGCAGGAGTGCTTATGTATTGGAAATGAGGAGTTTTATGTTGAATATTACTCTTACTTAATCTTGCACTGCAGATTGACTGCTTGACCAAATAATGAAAAAACAGACAGAAGCTGATTCGAGTCCAGATCCTCTGCTGACTGCATCTCAGTAGACCAGCATGCAGATCCTCAGGTAGACAGAAGTGTATACAAATTCATTTTTCATGAAGGACTGTTTTCGATTGGAAGTATTTCAGTGGGGACCAAGCTGCAGTGGAAATAGAGCACTTTGGCTACTCTATGTGTCTTACTATTAGAGCAACAGATCTCTGCACAGCCCTTTTGGGCCATCTCTGACTACAACAATGTATTGTAAGACCAGAACCAAAAGATGGGTGTGTGGTAATTGAGTAGTTTCTGTAAAGGTTTTATCTTCTTAACTCAGAACCTTTGTAACTCATTGCGAGAACATGTACACATTTGTAGAAAGAAAGTAAAGCCTCTTTTTATTCAGTTTTTTTTAGCCAAGTTTGGTGTTTCTGAATAATTGCGTCTGTCTGTGTGGCATACGCAGGGGAAAAGGAAAAAAAGTACAGTTAACTGGGATTGTCGCTTGGCGGTGACTGACAAAGAATGAGCTCAGCCTGCCTGGTTCCTTTACCAGCAGCTGAATGGGCAGTGCAGCTGAAGCTGAGCCATGCAAGAGTGGCATGTGGCATTAGGGTGGAAGAGTTTGGACGCTGAAGTGTGTATGGATCAGACAGTGATTGACTCAAGGGCTGGTCCCTGCAGAAGACAGCTGTCAGCCCCAGCCTGGGTTGGAGGCAGATGTCTTCTGCTCCTCCACCTCCTCCTTTTAGAGAGGGGAGGCCAGTCTCATTTGCCTGTCATTACTGACACCAAGCCCAGCTTTGGCATGCTGACTACCAATGGCTTCACTAAGTGGATAAATGCTGGCTGGGTCTTTGGCATGTTAGCGAGTGACTACAGCTGAGTCGGACAAAGAGATTGAGAATATGTGAATGGCAGACATGCCAGATTCTTATTTGGAATTGGGAGAAGAAGAAAAAAAGTCTAACAGAAAACAGAGTTTCACAGATGCATGTATTCTTAAATAAACTGTAAAAATTCTGCACAGATTTGAAGAATATATCGCTTATTTGAGAATAAAACATGCTGGCTTTTTTTTTTCCAAATTGTTCTCATACAAATCACTGCTACTGATGAGTAAACATTACTTTCATTTGTTCTTCAGATGTTGTTCAAAGAGAGTATTTTGACGTATTTGGTTCGAAGATCTTATAATGTGGAGCTGCTTTAGTTTGGTGGGATTTTTCTATTTGTTTTTTGCATTGATAGAGGATACTTTAGGTGTGTTTCAGCATATGAGAAATTTGTTCACCTCTGTTTCAGCATGTGACATGAATGTTCACAAAAGATGTGAAAAACATGTCCCCCGATTATGTGGAATGGACCATACAGAAAGACGAGGAAGAATTTATCTCAAGATAAGTGCTCAGGGCAACAAGCTTTCAGTGAATGGTAAGGCCATGTTGCAAATACTTGATTCTGAGTTCAGTAGACTAGTGTTAGGGTGTTTATGTATTCTTTCTGCTTAGGAGCAATCTGTTGTACTCTTCTTTCTGCTTAGGAGCAGTCTGTTGTGCACTTAGTTTAACTAACTGTGTTGTGTTTTACACACACGCACGCACGTCACACACACGCATGCCCACGCATGCACACAGGCAGGCAGGCACGCACACGCACACGCACACACACACATACACAATACAGTACAATATGCACACATAAAATACAATACAATACAATACATTATTTTTATTCCTTTTGCCCCTTTTAGGCACGGAGGAAGGGTATGTTTTAAAGCAGTAACAGGAAAAGGAAAATAAACAAGCCAAAAATAAAACATAAATTGCTAGTCAATGCTCACATAGACCAATAATTTACAACACTTGAGATAATCTAATATACTTTGACAATAGAAACATTTGTTTTTGATTAATAGAAGACATCATTCGACGACAAAAATTGTAGACAGATTTTGGGGAGTGAAATCTTTTTGTCAAATACATGTTGCTCAGAGTAATATATGATGGACATTCCATGATAAAAATGAAATTCATCACCTACTGCAGACATGTCACATTTATTACATATCCTTTCTTCTTTTGGAATAGCAAATTGACGATCTACTTCAATTGGTAATATATGATTAGAACATCTAAATTTGATAAGAGGGTAAATATAAACATCTGGATAGCTAGAAATATACTTCTCCTCTTTAAAATCAGATTTGTAAAATTTGTAGAAAAACATTTAGTGCTAGTTTCAATGTCATGTTGCCACACTTGATGAAAAGAGCATTGCAACCTATTTTTGACATTCTTACTTAATGTATTGACGTCTGTAAAAGATTGATTGCTCCAAACACTGTCAAACCCAGATTGTACAAGTATGTTTTTAATGCACATTAACCAGGGAGACACAGTTACTGCGCTGTTGTGCAAATGTAACATGAAAGGATAGAACCTAACTGACATTTTCTCAACAGGAGATTGAACCAAACTAGCCCAAAATTGAATCATTCGGACAAAGACTGTAATTGATAAAGGGTACACACACACACACACACACACACACACACACACACACATACACACAAACACACACACACACACACACACACACACACACACACACACACACACACACACACACACACAGAGCAGCTCCTAGTGAAATAGTTGCGAGCATTTGCCTGCAGAGCTGATGGTCATGAATATTCAAAATATTTGTGGGATCACATATTTATGGCTGGAAAGCCCTCTATTCACATCACAGTGTATGTAATTTGGTAAATATCTGATGTTTCGCTAATTCTTTCTTTTCCATACCACAGATAGAGATAGAAAGGTGATATTTTGATAAATGGCAGAGAGAGATAGAAAGGTGATATTTTGATAAATGGTCATACCTTTAGGTGCCTGGTTGGGTTGATTTGGATTTGTATACCCTGTGAATATTTTGCTATGTAGGTCTGCAGTCATTTTTTACAATTGGTATAGATGTGGTGAGGTTTTGTTTTTTTTACCATAGGAGGGAGAGTGAGTGGGAGGTGGGTCTAGTTAAGTCCTTGTGGGTCTTTTTAGCTGCTGTATACTTGGTTCTTGTATAATGTTTCTTCCCAAGAGAGAAAAGAGGAGAATGAGGAATGGGATTGGGAGAGGGGGGGAGGATTTGCAGCATCTTCATTGGCCATTAAATACTGAAACCCTTCCTCACACACACACACACACACACACATGCGCGCAGACGCGCACACACACACACGCACGCACACACACACACACACACACACACACACACACACACACACACACACACACACACACACACACACACACACCTATGCATGCTTGGATGCTGGAGATTGTGTATCACTGGTATCCCCACCATCTGAAAATGCTGTGCTTGTTAATTTCCTCTTCTCTGTGACTCTTTCACTATCATTACAGCTATCTGTTGTTTTTCTGTCTTTGTGGCCCATGGCCCTGCATTTGTTCCAGTCTTCGCACTCCAGTCTTGTTAGAGTGTGTAAGTGCCAGCTTGATGTTTTAATGTGAGGACTAGATACTGAAACTATATGCATAGTCTAGAGTCGACTCTCACTGTCCTTTCTGCATGGTCTCTTTGGACATGTGATTTCGGTATGATTTGTATGTTTGGTGGTTTTGTGGGGTAAGTATGGGGAGAAGAGGATTGTAAGTGAGGAGGGGGGTGCGTGAAATGTTTTTCATTCCCTTTTCTTTTTCTTTCAAAAGCTATTTTTTTAGACTGGCGATGAAAAATAAAGGGGAATCCCCAATGTCCTCAGATCAGTGTAATTTTATCCACCATAAGGATGTTAATGGGTAAGCTATGATGTTGTGGATTTAGTGTTATATCATTGTAAAGCATTATATTGTATTGCTTTCATTGTTCTTTTTGTTGGTCAGGACGTTTTTGCCCTTGTGCAGTGGTGCCCTAAAAGGCCCTGTGTGACCGGTTGTGCTTTAATAACAAAACTAAGTGAAGAGACTAGAGCATGACTGAAAACAAGCCAGAATACACTCAAAAGCATAAGAAGTAGGGATAGAATATCATTTACTTTGATGCATAGTATAAAAAACAGATAACTGATTTTTTTACAGATATGTTTTGTTCGGGCATTACATCAATGAGACAGTACTGCCCAGATCACAGTCAGCATGAAAATGACCGTATATGAAAGACAACTGGGATAGTGAGGACAGTTCAAAAACAGAGCAGGACAGAGAGAGAAAGGGGATGGATAGGAAGAGAGTAAGAAGTCACCTGGATCACATAAACTGAAAGGTGTGAGTAGAGTGTGTGTTTAAGTGTGGTGTATGTGTGAAGGAGAGAGATAAAAATAAGGGGGAGGTTTAGCTGTCAGATCGAAAGGGGAGGAAAGCTAACAGCAAATTATGTGTCCTGAACTACATACGGACTTGCAGTATCATAAATGAGCAAAGTAAAAGAAAATCTTCGACAATTGGTAGTTCAGTGCAAATTGTAGGGGGTTAACTTTATACATGCACAGAGGAAACATGAAGTATGGTTAAAATCTGCGCCCAGGAAATTTTAGGAGTTGACTTGAATTTTGGAGATGAGTATTGTGTGTGAGTTTTTTTTTTTTTCTTCTGCAGTGAGAGAGGCCAAGAATCTGTGCCCAATGGATCCGAATGGTCTGGCTGACCCCTACACTAAAGTCAAGTTGATTCCTTACGACTCCAACAAAAACAAACAGAAAACAAAGACCATCAAGTCCTCGCTCAACCCAAAATGGGACGAAACCTTTGTTTTGTAAGATTCTCTGTGATCATCATTTTTTGTGTCAAAGAGAAAACTTTGCTCTGTTGCTTCTCATCCTAACCTGTTAGTTTTCATTATGATTTTGTGATACTGTGGGTATTCAGTGTTAAATTACAAATTTTCAAAATGATTTTGTGATGTTGTTGTATTCAGTGTTAAATTACCAAATTTTCAGAATGATTTTGTGATACTGTGGGTATTCAGTGTTCTATTACCAATTAACTAGTAAAGAAGAACAAAGTGTTGGTCATCACCCTTAACTGAGATAATCAAAGACTTGATAAAGTTAAAGATGAAAAAGGGGGAAAGAATTCTTCCATGAGAGCAAGCAGTTGTGAATATGTGTTTGGGGTTGAAGGCAAAAAATGTCACATTCTGACATAGTGTGCAGACGCAGCAAAAGTGAAAGAGATTGACAAAATTGGTACAAACAAATAATCTTTTTTGTGGTAGGACAAAAAAGTAGACAAAAATACCACTCAGTACTGATATCCATCAGATTTCACTATTTTGAACCAGGTTTCAAAATGTTTCCAGAAGAGGGGGAGCGTGCCCATCAGACCCCCATGGAATGCCAGTGGTTGTTGCTGGGAGCCCTGTTTACAGAAGATAGTTAGCTGATCAAGCGCATACCAGTACATGTGCTTATGTTTGTGTACATGTATATTCTGTCCTTGAATCTTTTGAGAGGGCTTTTTTTGTTGTTGTTTATTATGATGATATATATAGTCAGACAAGTCATTGGCCTGTAAATGGAAGTAAGGAGTTCATTATTTCAAATTCCAAAATTGTTGCAGTAGGTAAGCACAAGAGTTGACTGCAGACAAAATTGATGGTGTAAAACAAAACATCCCTAACAAATGGTGTGTTTCAGTGAGTTGTCAGAAGGTGATTATTCCAAGCGGTTGTCCCTGGAAGTGTGGGACTGGGACCGGACTTCCCGAAATGACTTCATGGGATCGCTATCATTTGGCATCTCAGAGCTGGTCAAAAACCCTGTGGACGGCTGGTTCAAACTCCTCAACCAAGAGGAAGGAGAGTTCTATGGGGTGCCTGTGACAGATGACATCACCGAGAGCATTCAGGAAATCAAAAATAAAATGCAGGTAGGAGGAAAATGTGTTTTTTTTAGACTACCAGTATACACACATACTCACACACACACATGCACATGCATGCACACACACACACACACACACACACACACACACACACACACACACACACACACACACAAGGGGAAGAAGGGGGGGGTGTGTGAAACAGTGGTAAATAGATAAGTAAAATTATTTCATTTACCACCATTTCACGCACACACACTTCTTTTTTCTTCCCCCCCCTCCCCCAACCCCCTCAATACTTCCTCTCCCATACATAATCCCCTCCTTTCCGTCTGGTGACCATTTTTGATTTAGAGATGAACACGAGAAGTGAAGCTAAGTGGCTACATGTTCTTCTTGTCATTGTCCTAAATGTTACTTGTTTTCTCCTGAAGAAGACCCAAGAGGTCGAAATGCATTGTGTCTAGTCCTTTACTCTGTTTGTCTGTGTCCTTGGTGGTAACAAAACCCCCTCTTTCCAAATTTTACTTTCTACACATTTTGAAGGGAAAAAAATGGATAAGAAAATGCCTTGGAAGGAAAAAAAAGAAAGATATGGCATTTGTTTGTTGCTGGTTCATTTGTACTGTTAAAATTTGAATACTGTCTTGTCTCATATGGATATTAATCGAAGGGGGCTGCAACTGACAACCATCATCGAATTATATAGAGGGAGGTCCACGCTTCATGATCCCTCTCCCTAACAGGCATAGTAAGTTTGTTTTCCCAGAGCTTTGCAGCAGTGTCAAACTTTTTCATTGTCTGCACAGACAGCAACTCCACAGATCCGACCAGTGTTGCAGTAAGTCAGATTTTCTCCTTGGAACCAAGGAGCTTCTCCTCCAGGTTCCTACTCTACTTCAGGCCAAGTGCCAACTCCAGGGGTGTGGTGTGTTGGAGAGTCCTCAATGAAATGTTCTGCTGTTACCCAGGGGGCACACTGCAGACTGGTTTATGTCGACGAGACTGGAACTTCATGGATTTGTGTCTGCATTGTCCTGCTGTTAGTCTTAAAATGGACGCTTGGTCTTCTCAGGGTAGGAGGTAGAAGGCACTGTTGTGTGTAGTCATGGTGCTGCAGAAGCCATCTTCCCATTCTGCTTCTCCTTCATTAACCATGTCACTCTTTAAAGATGACTTCCTGGTCTTCTGCAACTGCTGTCCCCCCATTAACAGTTTATCAGCTTCCTTGTTGCCCTCAGTGCTGCAGTATGATGGAATCTGCTGGATGACTCTTTGCTCTGTGGACTTGAGCGAGGTATCCAAGGCAGAGGCAGCCCACCCCACCCCCACCCATGCAGCTGCTCCATATTCATGGATAGGTCTTAAATGATACTTACCAGATACAACTTCTTCTGTATGCTGTGATCTGTTCCCTAGGATGTTCCAGAAGAACTTGTTCATCAGATCTTGTCACAGTCTGGTTCTCGTTGTACACTTGTTGATCTGATGCTTCCAGATCATCATGTCTTTTGTTTCTTAGAAGACAGTGTTGATACAGTCTACAATTTAACAATACCATAAAAGAATTGATGCAAAGGAAAGAAGACAAGCAGACTGCAGTCCACAGCATATCCAAGATATGGGTGTAAACTTGGAGGATCCCTTCTTAAAGCTGTGCATAGTATCATTGTTGAAAATCAGTAAATGATTGAAATTTCTCTTTCAGACTTTCTGTTGGTACTGTGATTATTGATTTTTTTGTTTTTTAGTGGTATCACTTTTTTTTTTTTTGTCATTACATAATCAGTTAGTGGTGTCAAGTTTAGTTGTCTGCTTTGTTCATTGCTGTTGTCTACTTAGCGCAGTTGTCTTTCTGCTTCATCGTTACTGTTGTCATTGATGATGATATTAATTAACTGTAAAGTGCCTGTCTTTAGTGCACTGAAACATTTCTGTTCGTCTTGCAGCAGCGTTGTGCCAGTATGGTAACAACAGTTTGAAAGACTGTTTAAAGATTTTAAAATGTGTACAAAATGTGTGAGACATTTTTCATTATAGTTTTACTATTCCAAATTTTGTCAAGTCTTGGATAAAAAAAAAAACTTGCTGCAGCTAATGTACTATCTATTGAGTTTAAGATATGAACAGTTTTGTGTTGTCCACTTAAGAAAAAAAAAAAGTGCAGCCAAGTATTAATTGTAATGTTACTAGAACTGAATTATGAACACTGAGAGTTGCCTCTGATATTTCAAATGAAGATTTGACAAGTGAAAATGAGGATGCAACATGAGCGTACATTATGTTTACATCGCGTCCTTCTGTTGGCCTCAGCGGTTGGCCTCCTCAGACCAGGTCTCCAGTGAGTCTGGGCACAGTAAGGAGCCACACATGTCCAGTTCTCCTGCACATCTTGCAGCAGAATCCTCTCCTCTCACTCCCATTCTCAGAGTTCTTATGAGAAACTGGGCTACTCACTGTCTTCTGAAGGCTCAAGAGGCTCAGTCAGCCCAGAAGAACACCATATCAACGACTGGATTGAGGCTTTTGCCATGTCCAGCGCGTTTGGCGTTTTCCCCCTTACTGTACTTTTTCTTATTTTTTTTTTTTTTTTTTTTTTTTTTTTTTTGTTGTTGCTGGTTTTGTTCTTTTGAAATGCCACCTTGTTTTTTTTTTTTTTTAGATATTTGTTGCTTTTAAAGAAAGTTGAATTTCCAGTGTTTGTTGACTCTCTTTTATTTTTTTTGATGGTGTAATGTAGTGGAATCTGTCAATCATGGCCTCCAAAGTCTGTGAATATGGGGTCTTTAATCCCTTTAAATACTTTTAACATTTGACTTTTTGTTTTGTGCTACCATCTGTAGTTGACGGATGCATTTTCCCACATTAAATAGTCCAACCACCTGTAGAGACAGAGCTTTTCAGACAGCTGGGAATGGCTTAGAAATGGTCATTCATTTTTATGTGGAGGCCAGCCATTGCAGGTAGTTAGATTCAGAATAGTCATTTCTTTACAGCATACATGAAATATGGAGTTTATTTTTAACAGTCTGTGTTTGTTTATTCACTGCATATTGTGCAAGGTGGAGTTTTCCTATGCGTTCAGCAGATGGGATGGTTGTGAATTACAAGTCGGATCAAAATTTCACAAAAGTATGGAACCATGGGTGTTTTCATTGATCAGAAGTCTTGCTGCAGGTTTTGAAAGGTTAATCCTTTCACCCCTTTCAAGTTTATAGCCAGGGCAGCCTCTCCTACCATGCTGATCTGCATAAACTGAAGACATACTTCGTTTAAACTTGTGATCTCATAACTACTTTGCCTTGATGTGAAATTTCTTACGGATTTTGTAGAATGACCATGCATCAGCATATCAATTTTGTTGGTGATAAGATGCTCTTTGAACACTTTTACAAGCTCAAATATTATTTGATTTAATGTAACCCCATTGTTCAATGTAAGCATAAAAAATACTGTAATCGTTTGAATTACCAGTCAGAACATAGCATGCTTGAGAGGAAGAAAGTCCTGTGCAAGTTATCTTCCTTTCCTAGCAGTTCAGTGCAAATTTATGAACTGGTAAACAGGTTTAAGTAAAGGCGCACTTACCCAAGTGCTTTTGGGGCACAAGTAGGGAATGACATTCACTGGCACCTGAACAGCGTTGGAGCATAGGTTTTAAATGAATTAAAGACCTGTTTTTGTCAGAAACGTATCTGTGTTCTGATTCACCTCCCAACAAGGACCTCCTCCTCTGAGACCCTGTTTTGAAGTGTTCAGGGATATGAGAGAGGTTTCACTGTACACACAACACAGTTCCTGTTCTTGATTGTTGGCATGAGTTGCTGAAGAGTTTCTTTGCTTTGTGTTGATTATGTGCTTTTTGTTTTTTATATTTGTTTTTGAAGGTTCATTTGTTTTTGTTGGCTTTGTTTTATTGTTATGTGTGTTGCTATAAGTGATTTAAAAAATGTGTTGCCTCACTAAAACTGTCTAGTTTCCCCAAGTGTTGCAGTGTCATGTTCCATATCAAAACTTTTCGCAAAGGGAGCTCCGATTAAAAACTGCTTTCTATTTGTCAGCATGATGATCTAGCCAAACATTTTTCCTCTTTACTGGTTTTTAAAGTTTGTTACTTCCTCATGGTCTTGGAGTGTTTGTTTTGCATCATAATCTTTGTGGGATAATCAGTTTGAGTCCCAAATGGGTTAAGTGTGTTGGGAAGTGTATACCAATGCGCTGTCACCTGTACCTAGCCATAGTTACACTCTGTCTTTCTGTATGAGTTTAAACACATTTTGTCTGTTTAGACAGAGGGTCTGATAAAGATGCGCTCTCTCTCTCTCTCTCTCTCTCTCTCTCTCTCTCTCTCTCTCTCTCTCTCTCTCACTCTCTCACTCTCTCTCTCTTGCACACACACACACACACACACACACACACACACACACACACTCACAGAAAGAGAAACACATACACACATACACCTGTCCACTCACTCTCACTGTTTCTCCCTCTCACATGCGCGCGCGCACACACACACACACACACACACACACACACACACACACACACACACACACACACACACACAAACGCATGGAGAGAGAGGGAAAGGAGGGACGAGAGGTATGGGTGAGATAGTGATGGACCAGGCAAACATAACAATTTCACTGAAAGTGTGATGACCTTGCAGTGGCCAGTGGAAATACTCTCAGCTCTGTGTGTGTGTGTGTGTGTGAGCACATGCGTGCGTAAAATTGTGAAATGAGTATCAGATTAGGGTTTTCGAGAGGAGGCAGAGAAAGCGGGTGTGATTTTGTGCCTCTGTTTTTTGGTGTCCACCTATACCTCAACTGCAGGTATATGTGTGTGTACTGGGTGTATGTGATATATGAGATACAAAATTAATGCTCTCTCTCTCTCTCTCTCTCTCTCTCTCTCTCTCTCTCTCTCTTTTCGTTTTTCACTGAACTTCACGAAATGGCCATGTGTTTATCATATCATTACAAGATCAGTTCGTGTGCTTGACAACTGACTTCCTTTTTTGCTTCTATTAGTCTGTTTTCATTTATATCAGGTAGCAGATAATTATTATATGAGCACTGTCAAAGTCATTCTAAATTTTCATCTATTTTCAGTGTGTTTTTTTTAAGTTAAGCTTTCTGAAAATTTGTGCACATAAGTCAACAAAAAAATTCAAATCTTCCTCTGGAAAGTCAAAAAGGAAAAAAGAAACCATGTTCAGTCAAAGCGAATGTTGTCAGTCAGATGCCCCTTCTGTGACCTCTCGCTGAGCAGTGTCGGGTCAGGCTGTCACCCCCATGTTCTGTCCTCCTTCCCACACCTCATCCCTCTGCATATTTCAACCCAACGACATGGAGCAGGCCAACATGAATGGATTCAGAAGAGGCAGGAGGTGAAGAGAAAGGAATGGGGGGGGGGGGGGGGGGTGTTTGCTGTTGTGATTCAATGGATTCATTGCATGACTGGTTGATTGCAAGAGAATGCTTGACTACTGACACTAACGCAGCTTTTGCAGCCAGTATTGACCATATTGGCTCATTGAATTAAATACTTGATTGGGGGGGGGGGGGAGGGGGGGGGTTGTGTGGTTAGAAAGATAGCTTGAAACCTAAAGGGAATACCAAAGATCAAGTGTGCACAACTCCAACATGAAGATCAAAGTGGTGCCTATTCCTGTTAGTAGCAAAACTTTCCTTGTATTCTGTTATTAAGATTTGTGGTGGGAATTTGGCTTCAATAGATGTTTAAATGTAGGTTCAAAATCATGGGAAGAGAAAATGGACAAAGCAAGAATAACATTACTGACAAATCTTTCTTGTGTGTATTGTTGTTCCTACAGAAAGCAGAAGTAAATGAAAAGAGGCGGGAACCACCGGCAGAAACACTGAAGAACCTGAACAAGCAAGATGTCGTACGGGCTAACGACTTCAACTTTCTCACAGTTCTGGGCAAAGGCAGTTTTGGCAAGGTTAATATTGAAATTAAATGATGTGCTGGGTTCCCAGTATGGGTCCATCGAGCTAATATTTCTTGGTATTGGAACTTATGGCCAGTGCACTGTCAAGGGCACGCGCACACAGACACACACACACACACACACACACACACACACACACACACACACACACACACACATGAACATCTGAATGCTAATACTTTGCACTGTTCACTAGAAATGTGGCTTATTAATCATTACTGTTTACCTGTGGAGATGAACAACTGTGCTCATAAAACCACCATCTCCATCACCCATCCCACCACTCATAAATCAGTTTCACCTACATACAGACATTTTTCATTATGAAAAAGAATCATCTTTTTGCTGTTTGAAATCATTAACTTTTTCCAGCAAACTGGCTTATAGTAGCAGGTAGCTGAATGGTTTCCAGCATCTAACAACATCTCCCACGCTTGGCGATGGATACAAGATGCCCCCTCACAAGGCCTTCATGGATGACACTACAGTGATTTCATCCAGAGAAGACGAGACACATCACGTGCTGGAGAGGCTGGACGACATAGTCGCCTCATCAGAATGAAGTTCAAGCCAAAGAAATCACGGAGTCTCTCATTGAGGAAAGGAAAAGTGGCCGAATCTGTGGTCTTCAGTGTTGCCAACCAGACCATTCCAACAGTAACAGAAGAGCCAGTCAAGAGCCTTGGAAGATGGTATGATGATACGCTGAAAGACACACGAAGAGCAAAAGAAACCAAACAGATGTCAGAAGAAGGCTTGGGAGACATTGACCAGTGTGGGCTCCCTGGCAAATACAAGGTCTGGTGGTCGCCAAGCAAAGCTGAAACTACCACTGAAATCCATCCTGGAGGAATATAAAGCAGGGAAGATCAGACTTCAAAGCATGCTGGAGGACTCAGGAGACAAGGTGGTGAAGCAATCAAGCCCAGCTGAAGACAGGCAGAAAATGGAAAGTTCAAGAGGCGATGGATTCTGCAAAAGAAAGTCTCAAGATCAGAGAAATAACAGGACACACACAGACCAACAGACAAGGACTGGGGGTGACCAAAACTGAATGGTGGTCAAAGGCCAAGGAAAAGCCAAAAGAGACATGATGATTCAGGAGATGAGAAAAGAAGAAGACCAAAAAAGACTCCAAAAAAAGCAGTCCAGCAGAGCCAGCAAGGGCAATGGACAACGTGGGAGAATGCACTCCAAAGAAGTCTCACTTGGAATGACATTTGGCACATGGCCCCTCTCAGGATCAGCTTCATTCTCAGATCTGCATATGACCTTCTGCCTTCAAATGCAAACCTGGTGAAGTGGGGGGGAAAAACAGACGATCCTTCATGCCCCCTTTGCCATGAAAAAACAAACAGTGGAGCATGTCCTAAGCTCATGTAAAGTAGCCCTGGCTCAAGGAAGGTACACATGGAGGCACAACCAAGTGCTCAAAGAGATTGTACAAGTAGTCTGGGCTAGTACCAACACCACAAAAGGGAAAATCAGGACTCCAAAAGCACCCGCAACATTCTTCACGGCAGGAGGCAGCGAATCATGGCCAAGAACAACAGTGCCACTCGGAACATGCAGGCAGGCAGAGTCTGCTGGACGGGGCAGATGACTGGGAGTGCACAGCAGACCTCCCAGAATGGAATAGTCACCAGAGATTATCAGCAAGAGTGGCATGAGACCAGACATAGTATTACACTCTCAGTCAACCAAGCAGCTGATCATGATCGAGCTCACGGTGCCATATGAGAACAGAATGGAGGCAGCTCAGATCTACAAGACTGAAAAGTATGCTGATCTGGCAAACAGCCTGAGGAGAGAAGGCTATTAGGTCAAAGTCCTCACTGCAGAAATTGGAGCTAGGGGGTTTGTGGGAACGTCTGCATACAGCCTCATGAAACAGCTCTCAGTTGCAGGGAGGGAAAAAAAAAAAACCAAGCCCTGAAAGCAATGGCAGAAGCGGCAGAGAGGTGTTCAAGTTGGATCTGGTCAAGGAGGAACAAAAGTGAACTTCATAAGGCTTAACTTTCCTACAAATATCAGGTGTCCTGTGGCTCAGTGGTTAGTGCGTGAGTCATTAAGTGGAAATGAGCATGTCCAGAAGGGCATGGGTAAAAAAGGGGCAGCAGAGGGAAATCCGGAGTCATGAACCGGGTGTGGCCCAACCCCCCTAGAGTGTCAGGAGATAAGGGCCGAAACACTCGCTTGAAGGGGGCTTCTCTTCTGAGGACTCTCTGCTGCCACGCTCTCCACAAGTTTCTTTCTACTGGCCACCACAAGCCAGCATGTCTGATGTCCCTATGGATGAACAAACCCATTTGTAGTCCCTAGTCACTGCATTTTCCCATCCCCCACCCCCTTCCATGTGATGGTCCAAGGGAAACAACCTCATTGAAACATCTAGGGTTCTAACTAATCGATAGAGTTTGTTTTCTTACAGAGAAAAGCAATTATGTTGAGACTTTGAATTCCCAGACAAGGCAAATCGGGAATTTCTTGACTCTACAGCATGGAAGGCAAAGGCTCTTGTATTGTCATTAGAATTTCACTGGTTGTTGCATACATACCATACACCTTTTTTTTTTTTCCTTTTTTTACCTGTGTTTAAGGTAAGCTTGAAATTTTTACCATTTTACTATGATACCAGCCAAACATAAATGGGTTTGCTTTTTTTATCATTTTAGTCATGTTGGGTCAGTCACATCAGCTTTTTGATATAAGCTAACAAGTGTTTTAGAATACAAAATGCAGAGTTTTTATTTGGCTTTCCTGTTGTATAAGGTATGATTACTGCGATTTTATCAGTTTACGTAAAATGAATAGAACCAGAATCAGCTAGTATTAGCAACAATTGTACTCATGGGCGGAGCACACTGCAGCAGGTAAGTGATGTTGCCGTGTGGGGCCTTCTATGAAAGAATATAAATCCTAGGACACTACCTGTCAGTTTTGTCACTGAGAATCTGAATGAAACAGCCAGCTGTGAATGTTGGACAGTGCAGACACTGATTTGTGCAAGGCGTGCTGTGCAGGTGGTGCTGGCAGAACGCAAAGACACAGATGAGCTGTACGCCATCAAGATCCTGAAGAAGGATGTGATCATTCAGGATGATGATGTGGAGTGCACCATGATAGAGAAACGGGTGTTGGCCCTCCCTCAGAAACCCCCCTTCCTGGTCCAACTCCACTCCTGTTTCCAGACCATGGTGAGACAAAGGAAGCCTGCTTCAGAAAGTTTCCATTTTCATCAGAATCATTCATTCAACACTCTCTTGATTGATTGTGATTCGCATATGTGTCTACCTGAGCAAATGCATGTTTGTGTTTCTAAATAATCATACTCACTTAACATTTTGAAAAATTCTTAAGTGGTAAATAGCTTCAGTGTCAGTAATGATGAGAAGCTAAAGGAAGTATGTGTTCTTGTGCAAAGTGTGGACATGCCTATATCCCTAAAATTAAACTATGATAGCATATCAAAGATTGTGACTTTCATGTGATCAGAATGACAGTTTATATCTTGTCTTTGTGGTACCAGTGCTGTCCAGATTCATTTGAGGATTTGGTTGTAGACAGTTGTACCTAATCTTTGCTTCTTGTGCAAGTGAATCTGGAGGTTTTCAGTAGTGCACAGATTGTGTCCAAGTGAAGCAAAGTTGCCCATGAGACCAATGAAAGGGCAAGGACAGCAGTAACAATTGTCTATCAAAGAAAACGATGTGACATATTTTCAGTAGCAAATACACAGAAAATCTCTATCAAGATATGTATATGTATGAGTGGATGAGTGTATAAAAAGCCTGTATTTTGTCAGACAGAAAAAAAGAGAAAGAGAAAAAAAACGGCTTGGTTGTAGTCATAGCATTACTGCCAGAGATCCAAAAACTACATGAAATTGTTTTTCAGGGGTGAAAATTACTGTTTTGTTTCGGGGGTAGGCTGGCCTGCCTCACCCAGTCAAGGCTGTTCGACCATGTAGTTCTGAACTGGCAATAATTATCAGCAAAGTCTATACAAAGCTCAAAAAGCTGTGATAAAACATTGTGTTTTTCTGTTATGAAACATTGATTTTGTGTTTAGTGAGTTTAATAAGGTTTGTGATTTGCAGGACCGTCTGTACTTTGTCATGGAGTATGTGAATGGAGGTGATCTCATGTACCGAATACAGCAAGAAGGAAAGTTCAAGGAGCCAGTGGCTGCGTATGTATTGCTTCAGTACATGAAACTTTAGAATATTACCTGCTTCTGTTAGCAATCTTTTTAATATTATTATTATTAAGAACATTTATGTATCTTATCAAGTATGTCCTAGATGTTAACAACAAAAAGCACATCAGACTACTACGAGCCAAATGAATCAGAACAAAAGGCAGCGTACAAAAATGCATCCGGCAATAAAAAGCACGCTCCATGTCTGCCCAGTCTCACCTTCTTGTACTTTCTCTCCACCCTTTGTATCATACTATTGCGTGAAAACATACTTGAGACTGATTTTGATGTGAAAAAATATTAGAAATAGCTTTGTTTTACTGCATATCTGCTGCTGTAATTCAGATTAGTATCGCACATGCATATATGTGATTCTCGCTTTCATTGTACAAGATTTGCCATCTCCATGCTGCATTAAGATTCAGAAGAAAGGGGATGTATGATCAGCCTGTGGTGTTTGTAGCATGACATTGTTCTAAAATTTATCAGTAATGTTTTCATTTTATGACAGGCAGTTGTTCTGAGCCAAACAAGAGACCAGTTTACATTTTTTTCTTCCCTTCTTCCTTGTGGAATCGTGTCACTGAGACAGTTCAACCAGTTATTTTTGTAGAGTTAAACTAGACATTCACGAGCCCATGGCAGTTGATTGTCATAAGCCTGTAGACTGTTCAGTTAAGTTACTTGTGAATACTGGACACTAACCACTCATCATGAAGTGAACAGATGGGGTGTACTCCTTACTTCAGCTTCCAGTCATCTGGCCTATGATAATGATAGTTAGCCCATGACCTGATAGCATAAAGTTTTGTTGTATTTTACAGTTATTACTCACCAGTTGTCTCAGGCCAACTGATGTATGGGTTTTAATTTCTTCAAGTAAGCATCCGTTGTACGTAAGATGTGTGCTGTCTGCTGCACTACACCAATAATATTCAATGAAAGTTCTCTCTGACTCAGCCAGCAGGTTTTAAGAGTGTAAAGTAGCTCTCTGTTTTACATTGGCTAGGGAAAAATACAGTGAGTCTTATGAACTCATTGCACAGTGTTTGGTGATTAAGGATGGTGCCTGAAACTAACCAGCACTCCCTTGTGTGTCAGATCCACTTGGCAACTGCATATGTGCAGTGTGTGTCTAAAGTCTGTGCAGAATGTACAAAATCTCTGCTGCACAGGGAATTTTATGGGTGGCCATCCAGATGGTCAGAACCTTAAATTCAACTTTTCAACGCATTTTTAAAGCACTGTTGACAAGTGTTAAATTTCAGCCATGGTGCATCATCATATTATGGCACCATTCTTTTTATCTATCTTAAAATCATCAGTGATGTTTTCCTGTCAAAGTGGATTTTTCTACAGAATCTGCTGCACAGACAACTTCCTCATTGTCCAGAGCACAAATTGTACATAGGACCTTGGTTTTTAAACCTCATTTTAAAGGACAGCATTCAAACTACCACATGAGGGTCTAATATAGAAGAAAAAAGAATAGCCAATACTATGCAAGATCTGTTGAAAAAAGAGAATATAGTGGCATACATTTTTTTTTTTTTTTGAAAGATATAATTCAGTATTAACACCGTGTGCAAGTGGAATAAGTGGATCTGTTTATTGTCACCAGGTTTTATGCAGCTGAAATCGCTATAGGTCTTTTCTACTTGCATGAACAAGGGGATCATATACAGGTGAGTGTGTATGTGTAGTAGAATGAAAGAATCCGTTTCTTTTGTCTCTCTCTCTCTCTCTCTCTCTCTCTCTCTCTCTCTCTCTCTCTCACACACACACACACACACACACACACACACACACACACACACACACACACACACACACACACACACACACACACACACACACACACACACACCAGGCAAAGCATTCTTCCACAAAAGTTTAAAAAGAAAAGAAAAAGAGATCCGCCATGCTAAGTTTCACTGAGTGTTAGAGTTCAGTTTAAAAACTTTCCATGCAAGGTAAAAATGGTTTAATCCGGCGTTTAGTGTACCTCTCATTCTAGAAAAAGAGCTAAGTTGTCTGGAGAAGAAGTGCTCCTTTGTATACAATTCATCCAGAGGGGCTCAAGGACAGACTGACTGGTCTGTAGGAGTCCCATTGTGGTTGACATAAAGGTGGGCTTGCAGACTAGGACATAGCCCAGTCGGTAGCTGCTGTAGGTCATTGTCAAGAACTTTCAGTTTCATCAATCTGGTAAGAATTTTAAGTTTAGAAGGCTTACTTTCATTGGGCCCCTTTACTGGGCCCAACTTTTATTCCGTATTATTAAAAGTGCAGTGGATTTGTTCTGTTAGGTTGTCATGTTGTAAGTGAAGATATGTTTAAATTAGATAAAATTCTGTTGTTTATTAAATTTTCTGCAGTGTTCACATGGAGTATCCAGAGTTTGTTGTTTATGCTTTTTATTCTCGTGCAGTCTTTGTGTAAAAAAACACCTGTAATTTCTCAGTATAAATTGACAATTTACAGGCTTTGCTGTATTTGCAAGATTTCTCTGTACCAGTAGCTTGGAGGAAAGGATACAGAAGGCTTGCTATGCCTTCATGGCCTGTCTGGGCCAGTAACAGTGTAGAGCACAGTCCTTTCTTGTTCCACTCACCAAATACTGTGCTAGCATTTTCAACTGTGATGCAGGGGAAAGGTAGAGATGACATGCTCTGTCTCGACGTCCAGAATTAAAAGTTTTGGGCTCAGTAAAGATGTGAGGATGATTTTTGAAGGCCCCACTGTGTATCTAAACCAGACCAGCACTGTCACTGATCATGTCTTTTTGTTTGATCCTTAGGGACTTGAAGCTGGACAATGTGATGTTAGACGCTGAGGGACACATAAAAATTGCTGACTTTGGCATGTGTAAAGAGGGCATGCTTGATTCCAAGACAACGCGCACGTTTTGTGGCACACCAGATTACATTGCACCAGAGGTACAGGGATTGTGGCCATGATTGTGAGAGAGTTCTGGTGTGTATGTGTGTGCATGCGCGCGTGCATTTATGCTATAGTGAAAGAGAGCATGCAAGAGATTTTGTGTTAGTGTGTGTATGCGTGTGCATTTCAGAGAGAGAGAGAGCATGCAAGGGAACTTTGTTCATGCATGAAAGCAAGAGAGTGTGTAGATTATAATGTGTGTGACACGGATGTCTGTTCATTGCTAAGCAGAGAAAATGGAGTGTGCATGTATGTTTATGTACTGGCACTTGATTTGTGTGCATAAAGATTGTGAACTTGTAATCCAGAACCACCTGTCTGTGCGTGTGAGCATGACTTCATGTACGTCTTCATGGAAATCAGTATTTGCATGGCTTCTTGGTAAATGGTGAATTTTGCGATTTGTTTTCTTTGAGGAATTGCACAAACTAATAGCACTTAACATGGTTTTGCGAAGCTTGGTCACCATTTTGCAGACACTGCAGAATCATGTAGCTTTGTTGAAAATTCCCATACCATATTGTTATCAGCAGTTGAGATGTATTATACACTGAAAGATGACCCCTATCCACCCCCTCCCTCATTTTTTTGTCAGACTGAGTGGTCAGCTGGCTAATGCCACCAAGAAAGGAAGAAAAAAGGTATTTTTGTTAAAATATACACAACAGAAAATATGACAAGAGCACGTGTCTGATCTAAGAATTAATGTGCTACCTACAGAAAGCAGCATGTTGTGCATAACAATACAGCAGTGATGTTTCTAGAGAGAAGAGAGGGGAGGAGAGGAATGGTGAACCACTTGCTAGCAGTACTGAGATGCGAGTGTTCTTTTAACCCTTTCACCGCCAGACATTCTATTTTGCACAAATCTCCATCGCCAGCCATTTTTCCAAAAAAGCTCTTATTGTATACCAGCATATGTGAAACGCGGATATCTCTGGAACTAAGCAACCAATTCTCATGCTATTTTTTTGTAAAATGGAGGAGATACACTGTACTTTTATTATATCATAACATGTTAGTAATGGTAAGTCAACAACAATTTCAATTTTTTAGTGATTTCAAGTGCAAAAAAAATGCAAAATAAAAAAAAGAATGTTATGTTTCTTCTAAGCGCGTAAAAATAAAGAAAGAATACCAACAAACTCTCAGCAATGAAGGAAAAATACTCCACTCACAACTGAAGACCAGAAAGCATGGTATTCCAACAGAAAAGTGCATGAAACGGCCACAAATACAACTACTCCAATAGCAGGGACACACACACACACACACACACACACACACACACATTCTTATGCCTAACTGGTACACATGTAAGAAAGAAAAAGGGGAACACACACACACACACACACACACACACACACACACACACACACACACACACACACACACACATGTAAGAAAGAAAAAGGGAACACACACACACACACACACACACACACACACACACACACACACACACACACAAACACACACACACACACACAAAACACACACACACACGTCCCTTTCACTCACAACAGTAATATATATATATATGTTTTTTTTATGAACACAAAGTCATTCATGTGCCTGTTGGTCTCTGAACCCTTGTCATTCAGTTGATCTATACAATCGGCTGTACACCCACTCGAAAGACGTCTGTGATACTCGCCTCTCACGTGTCAGTTGGCCACGCCCCCTTCAACCTCGACCAGCAAGAGTCGGCCCGCAGCGTGTGTGTGAAGTTTGTTGCCTAAAGTCAGTTGGCTCCCTCACATAGAGTTAGTGAACAGTCAGTCAGTGCTGGCTGGCTCAACGCAAAAACACTGGGGCACACATGGTAGGGTAGTAAGTGGGCGTCTTATCAGCCTCTCATAACAAGTTGGCAACGGTCCAACGCTTCACGTTGGAATAATTCGGTCAAGCCTTCACTATCGTTCTTTACTCGTGACTGTCTGGGTCTTCTTCATCTGTATTAGGAACAACCAACTGTCTATTCAATACTCCCAGCACTTGATCTGTGGTAAATGTACGGCAAGGTCGAGTACGTAAAGTGCTTGGTGGTGATGTCATAGTGAATGGAAAAACAATCGGAATAAAGTCAATAAAACACTGAACTGAATAGTGTTCTGACAAAGCAAATGGCTGTGAGCATGGGCCAGACCATCCCCCAACTATGACGTTTATTGCTGGCTTTTTTTATCTCATGAACTAGGATCGTGAGAGTATCGGGAGTTAGGTCACCCTACTTTGTCGCCAAAAGGCGCCCTTGGCGCTCTGCCAAGTCGTCGCCAAAAAGCGCCCATGGCGGTGAAGGGTTAATATGCAAGAGTGAATGGTGCTTTTTTTTTTATTGATTGTCTTCATTTCTATTCCAGTGATTGATGAAGTCTTCTGTAGTTGTTTCAGCCTTGAACCCATATGTGTAAGGATATGTAAGTCTATAGATATATATGTGAACGTTGCATATGTTGTGTTTTTAAAGAGATCTATGTCTATATATGTAATTATGTATAGCCGTTAGTATGCCGATAGGTGTTAAGACAGTACAAACGTGTATATTTTGTACATTATGTGTTCATTGTAAAGGGCTTAAAGATAATTTGTAGTAGAATATTGCACCCCACAAATGCTTAACATTATTATGATGCACTAACCTTATCCATTTTTTCAACAGGTATACCTGTTGTGACACAAAAATCAGGTTAAAGAGTCCAGTGTAGTTGAATTTATATGTATAGATAACGTGCATGTGTGTTTGTTAGGGGGGAAGGGTGTGTGCCCATGAGGATACCGGTGGTTGTTTCAGTTCAGAGAGCTTCCTTGCCTTCTGAAGTTCAGCGCTAGTAACTTCAGTTCTGTCACTGTTTTGACTCTGCTTTTAAACAAATCTTAAATAAATGTCAGCGAACCGCCCAGAGAAACGTGGACAAACGAGTCACAAGACAACGTTTCTCTGTTTGTCCACGTTTCTCTGGGCGGTTCGCTGACATTTATTTAAGATTTGTTTAGATTTCCGCCTGCAGTCGTTTCACTTTGCAACTAGATCTGCTTTTAAAGTTAATTTTTGTCTGTCCTTTGCTGTTTACCTGCCTTTGTGTGTCATTTTTCCTGTCTCTGTTCTGGAGACTGATAGATTTCCTCTGATTGCAGTCTATGATACGGCAGCTTTTTTTGGTTATTGTTTTTGTTTGGCAGTTGGGTGATGAGGGTTGTGCACTCTGTCCATGGTCAGTGCTAGCTGGCTGTTGTGCAGTGTCTGTTTGCCCATGTGGTTTTATTGGTGTTTGTGTGTGTGTTTGTGCGTGTGTGTGGACATTGAAAGTTTTTTTGATTTATTTTGTGTGTTTGTGTTATAATCTGGGAGCGAGAAACAGGGGGGGAGAGGGGTGCATGGTACACTCAGCTGGGCCTGGTTTTGTATTCCATAGAATTTGTATTGTTTAACAACCCTGTCATGGCCACTTGCGATGTTGATTTCTTTTTCAGGATTTTTTTTTCTTTTTAGCTTGGTCTAATATGCTTTAAGATGGGACATCTTTTTTCCTTGAGTGAATTTGACAGCCCTGTAAAAGCATTTTATGGTCAGCTGGGCTGTAACGTTTAAAACTTAAAATGTGTGTGTGTGTGTATGTATGCGTGCATGTGTCTATGTGTGTGTGTGTGTGCTCACGCTTATGCTCACACATGCATTTGTATGCATGTATCACATTTTTGTGGTGTATTTTGTGTGTGTGAAAAAGTATGGCTCTCCACCACTAGTGGATCTATATCTTCATTTTTGTTAAAAAGTGGCTTTTTTCATGCACTAACTTGTAGTATATTTCTTGTTCAATTACCAACTGTTTTGTCTTATGATATACCTAAGTCCTGAGGAGAATTGGACAAATTGATGAAAGTGGGATTTTGTTTGAAACAAAAAAACCTGCACATGCCTATTGCACTAAATTTTTTTTGTGTCTTTCCGAGTTGTTGATGTTTACTCACTGACTCGCAGGAAGATCACATTATTGATGCTAACTCATCACTCCTTGGTCACCTGACTCATTACTACTTCATTTCTAATTGATTTCAAAGGAATCTCAGTAGTCCATGCTGTTGTCTGCATTGTCATGTTCAGTTTAGCCATGGCTTGGCAGCTGCATTGTACACAGTCATGCTGTGTCAACTGTTCTCTGTCACTCTCACTGATAGATTTTTTTTTCCAGTCAGGCGTAATTCAAAGTGACAAAAATATTGTTTTAAATATTTCGAAGCACATTGAAAAGGTGGCCTCAAGAGCTTGGAGCAGACAGCTCGAAACACTGTCTTACTGCTGAGCTTTTCCCAAATAACCCGTGCGGAAACAGAGCGTAGAATGACCCAACCAGGCAGGTAGATCTGAAATGGCAGACAGATGGTAATGAAAACATGACCTGACAGGTAAATACAGAATGGCAGACAGGCAGATTGATGATGAAAAGATTAGTCACTTATTCAGCACTGCAAACTGCCTTCATAGCAGACACGCTGTGCCAGAGCTACCATCTTTTGCAGAAGATACCTCCTTATAAACTGTTTGTAAACCTTCTTTCAAGTTTTGCAGGTATCCTCACAGTTTTCACAGAAAGTAGTTTAAAAAAAAAAAAAAAACATTTCCAGTGCAGTCTGGAGAAACTATTTTTTGCCACAGTAATGTTCTGCAGAAGCATAACTGCACACTTACAGTCTGCACAAATCTCAAAAGTTGATAACTGACACCGTTCTCGTTATATTTTTGCACTTCTATAACATTATCAACAGTGAGCTGCAGTTTGTATCATAGTATATTGTCAAACCCGTTGTTGATTCAGGTGTGTGTTTAGAGCTGTGGTGCTGTCTTTCAGATTGTGCTGTATCAGCCCTATGGGAAAAATCTGTTGACTGGTGGGCGTATGGGTGCTACTGTATGAGATGCTAGCAGGCCAGGTCAGTTTTCTTCTTCATACAACGTGGTGTTCCGTATTGTGGTCAGTGAATATCATCAGGAGTGAGACAGATTGTCGACTACAGTTGCAGTTACTTTTTGGTTTTGTTACTTTCAGAAATTCATACAGATAAAAAGAATGGAATGACAAACGTCGTCATTTTGTTGTTCAGTAAGAGCCTCTCTCTCTCTCCATTCCACCCCACCCCCTATCTCTCTCTCTCTCTCTCTCTCTCTCTCTCTCTCTCTCTCTCTCTCTCTCTCTCTGTACAACATATTCTGTTCCAAAAGCCATACGGCCTTTGTGTGCATGTTTGTTTTATTATTTCTCTCTCTCTCTCTCTCTCTCTCTCTCTCTCTCATACTTTAAGCACACTCACACTCACATACACCACCCTACAGCCCCTCCTCCTCTCCTCTTCTTTCGTCTTCCGTGGATACCAGCAGAGGCAAGGGCATGTAGTGCAGAGTGGGTCTGAACTCTGGCTGTATGGGGAGACTGACCAGATACAATGGTTTTGCACTTCCTTCATAAAGGAAAGGGCTGTGCTGTTATTAGGAGGTTTCCGAGCATAGGGAAGGTCTGTATTGTGGACTGGTTTGGGTAATTTGTTTGCACATGGAAGGCTGTAGTGTGTATTGGATTTGGACATCTACTGACAGAGAAAGGGACGATAGTATGGACTGGTTTTTGGTAATTTCTTAGCACATGGATTTGGATTTGGACGCCTACTGACAGAAGAAGGGACCGTAGTATGGTCTGGTTTGGAAGTTCTATAGTAGAGGAAACACTGTGGAATGGACTGGTGAGGGTGGTTTCTTAGTACAAGGAAGAACTAGTGTAGACTTGTTTTGAAGATTTCCTAGCACACAGGACTGTAGTCTGGATTGGTTTGGGACATTTCTTAATGCAGGGAAGAACTGTAGCGTGGACTGGTATTGGGAGATTTCTAAACACTGAAAAGAACTCTGGTTTTAGAAGTTTCCCAGAAGAGAAAAACTGTAGTGTGGACTGGTTTGGGGGATTTCCTAGCAGAGGAAAAGACTGGAGAATGACTGGGTGTTTATCTTTCTTAACACAGGAAAGACAGAGAGATGGACTGGTTCGGATGATTTTCTACTACAGGAAAGGATTATACTTTGGACTGGTTTTGGAGATTACTTAACAACCCCACCACTGAAGGATTATTTGTATATTTTTGGATATTTCCTAGCCCATGGGAAGCCTGTAGAATTGACTAGTTTTGGATGTTTCGTAGCCCAGAAAAGGCCTGTAGAGTTGATTGGTTAGTGAGTTTTTCTAGGGCAAAAAAAAACAGCGAGTAGGAGTGAGACTGGTGTTGAAAATTTCCTTGCATAGAAAGTGACTGTAGTGAATGGTAGTGTCCACTGGTTTGGCGAATCCTAGCACAGGGAAGGAAAGTAGTGAGTAGTACATGGAATGGTTTTTGAAAATTTCCTTGCACAGGGGAGGACTGTAGTCAGTGGTATTGCAGACTGCTTGGGAGATTTTCATCCACAAAGAAGGATTGTAGTGAATGATAGTGTGAACTGATTTTAGAGCACAGAGAAGGAAAGTATTGAGTAGCAGCTTTAACTGTTTTTGGAAATTTCCTTGCAGTGGGAAGGACTGTAATGTAAACAGATCTAGCAGGTTTCTTAGCACAGGAAAAGACTGTAATGTGGTCTGTTTTTGAAGGCTTCCCATCAGAGAAAGGTCTGCAGTGTGGACTGGTTTTGAAGATTTGGCTTCATAGAAGGGACTGTGTGTGTCAACTGGCTTTGGGGGGTTCCCAATTAGAGAAAGAACAGTTATGATTGATTTTCAAGATGTCCTACCTGAGAAAGGATTGCAGTGTGGACTGGTTTTGGAGATTCCCCATAAGGGCTGTAATGTTTACCGACTGAAAATTTCTCAGCAGAGAAAGAA
>JADBJO010000941.1:470000-517500 GCA_016801955.1 Conus betulinus
TTCAAGAAAACAATTGACATTTTATTTTCCAGCTTCTGACAAAGTCTCCAGCCAAGAGATTGGGTTGTAGTTCAACTGGAGAGCGAGACATCAAAGACCATGCATTTTTCCGACGAATCGTGTGGGAGAAGATTGAAAGCTTGGAAGTTCAGCCTCCATACAAACCCAGGATTGTGAGTTTACTACATATCAGCAACTCTGGTATTTTTTTTTTCAGAGATGGATGCTTGATATGCAACCTCCCTCATTTGGTCATCCCTTTCGTTCTGTACAGTGGAAACTCATTGGTATTGTGATCTTCTCTAGCTCTGATTTTCACAATGGTGCTGATCACTCTGAAGTTGAATGATCCTTGTGCTGTGACATGTTACACTGAAAATGTATGGATCTGCATGTCTCACAAGCATCAAGGTTTGGAGATGTCATTGCACTTTAGTAATGCCCTGCAGGGTGAGGTTCAGTAGAGCGAGTTGGGTTAAACGATGTGCAGTTAGGCAACATCTTATTTTAGTAAGATGCCAGTACCAAGATAACCAATGTAACAGAAAACTCGGTGAATGTATGCATCGTGGGTGTGTGTATGTGCAGGTGTGCCTGGATGTGGGTATATGTATGTATTTCAGCTGTTCATGGCTTTATTAGTGTGAAGCTGATGATAAAGAGCAAAGGCACTAAATGTCACAGAGTTTAAAAAAAAAAAGGGTGGGGGGGTGGATAGGGTGGGAGGGTAATGATTTCAATTCAAGCATAATGTTTGCGTTCATGTTGGGGATGCGTGGTCAGTAATTAACTTTAGAGGTGAGCACAGATCACAAATCATAAATCAGCTGACTGCACTGGAGAAATCTGGTAGCTCAAGACAGGTTCTCATCTTCTCTGATTGTATGGAAAAGATATGGTGTTAACTTGCACGCTGAAGTATAGATGTACAGTTTTAGGATACAAGCAGCTATGATTAAAGTTACAAACCTTTGATATATTATGGGAGTAAAAGAGCCCCTTAATGTACTCAGTACGTTATCTAATAGTGAATGGAATCAGTTTCACTGTCATCAGTATTTCGTGAATCATTTTCAATCACTGACAGCTAAAAAACACACACACACATGCATGCACATACACATATACACACCGGGGTCCCACTTCGCGAATATTTGGATTTCAGACAAAATTGGACTGGAAATCCCTCCCCCCAAGAAAAAAAAAAAAGAAGAAATCAGATTTTCTTTCTTTTTTTTTTTTGACACGGTCAGTATGCTTACAAAGAACACAGAAATTACTAGGTTTCTTGTCCTTCACAAGACCAGCTATCACACATTTTGTCTTCCCAAAGGTATGCAATAAAAATATGCTTGAAACCAAATGATAAAGAATGCATAAATGGTCCTGCTAATGGATGGACTGAAAATGGACCTGCTAACTGGATGGACTGAAAAGCTGCAGTTTTCAGATTGGGTGTTGTTTGCAAGCTGCAGGGACAGCTGGAAGGCTTTTTGCTTGCTTTGTTGGGTTATCATGCAGGTAAGATGGATATGATAAATGAGATTTGAGGGCATTATTGGACCATGCTAAGGTAAAGAAACTCGAGCGGAACAGCTGTCATTACAGGGGTTTGGTTGTTGTTTTTTTTTTTTGTTGTTGTTGTTTGGAGGGAGGTGCTTGAAGATGGTGTTTCAAGGATTATAGCTTTTCCATGATGAGAACCGTCAAGAGCGCGTGCACACAGATACACACACACACACACACAGGCATGCACGCACATGCGCACATGCACACGCTCATATGTACTTAACACCCTCCACACATAAAATGGGCACATGCACACATGCGTGTGCACACTTGCACACTTATTCTCTTGCATACCCGTCCCGAACATCAACCCATCACGTACAAAACCTTCCTTCACATGCGTAAACATAGATGCACACATGCACGCCTATGCTTGCACATTGCAAAATTGTGCAAGTGAATATCCAGGTTGCTTGTTCATAGTAGAAACCAGTTTGTGGTATGTCGCTGTAGTGACATTTTGCTGTAGTGGGATGTTGCTGCAGAGTGATGTCACTGTAGTGGGATGTCGCTTAAGTAGGTGTTGCTGCTTATCTGGATTCACTAAACTGACGTTGCTCTACTGGACATCGCTTAAGTGAACCCACACTGACTTGAAGTGTGCAGGGAGATTTGAACATGTGTTTAGTCTTGTCTTTTCTGTCTGTTAATAATCAGTTAGTCACTTATGAATGTATTTCTGTGTGGTGATTCTATGTGCATCTTTTGACCCTCTACTTATGCAGTATTTGGATCATTTTGTTTTACAGGTTTATTTTTGTGTTACTTGCATGCTTCCCTTAATTTCTGTTGCATTTAGAGACTTTTAGCTGTTGTGGAATTTTGTGTGTTTTGCCTTTTTGTATTTCTTTTGATTTCTTTTTTTAACTGAAAAATAATATTGTGATGGCAAGTTATACTGTGAGACTATAGTTCTTTGATGATGGGTATAAGTCACTTTTGAAAGTATGCTTCAATTTCTTTTTTTGCGCTGATTATAGAGATCTGCCTTGTAAGCATGAACATCTAAGTTGTCTTTATTTGTTAGTAAAGGAGGTTCAGGAAATGATGTAGATATGGAAGGACATGTGAGATTGGCACCATGGAATTGGATGTCATGGGTTCAACAGAAAGACATTTTTTACCTTTACCAACACATTTTACCAGAATTGTAATGGTGTGAATTTATCATTGCAACAGATTTTTCAGGGTGAAATTCAGGCTGATTACCCCAGGGAGTCGAAGTTAGGGTAAACCCTAGGTAGACAGGTTGTCCAGTCAAAATGTAGGCTAAATGGGACAGAGGTAGGCAAAAGCAATCAAAAATTTAGGATGGGAGGGGATGGGGGGTGCAGTGATGTTTGCTGTCATCATCATCTGTTGTACTGTGGCATTAGCCCCATGCCACTCATTCTGGCTCCCCATCCAGTCACATTTGGCCTGTCACATCAAAGATAGATCACCAGCAGACCACATGGAGAGCTGGCGACAAGTCGTCAAAAGGCAGTCCACCAGAGGAGGCACTGCACTGCTGCGAGCCACTTACATGGTATTCATTTGTGCCTGTTAGTCCAATGGACACAAGATCTGCATACTAAGCCACCACCTGACCTACTAACAGTAATTGCTTGGTCACAAGATCCGCCTTGGAGAGCACCATCAAATCTGTCCAGCAACAGTCCCCTTGAACTCACAGATATTGGTGACCTCGACACTCATCCATCAGAGACATACATATGGAGAGAAAATAGAAACTGAGGTAACCATGAGAGCAGGGTGTGAAGGGCCACAGAAAAAAACCTTTTTTTTTTCTTTAATGCTGATCAGGATGATGATGATAATGCTGTGGAGTGTCATTCTGGTCTGAGACTGCATGACAGGACCGTATTTATATCCCAACATCAGTCAGGCCCGATAAATACAGACACCTGTAGTATTAGGAAGTTTTATGAATTGTCTCAGGAACACATATGTGAAGTGGATGAAACTCATCTGTGTAGTTTCAGTCTTCCCATCAGAATCCATAGCGAACTTGATTCTTGATAGGAGCCAGTCATGGGCAAAAAAAAAAAAACCCCACAGATGGCTCTGATGTGAATCAAACTCTTTAATCTCCCAGCTGGGAATCTTTGATACTAACCACTGTCCCATGGCCATGCTATGTTAACCAGTGCATTTGTCAGTCAATAGTTCATCAAAACCAGTCAAAGGTAAGCTAAACCAGTCAAAGATGGACTAAAGTAGTCAAAGGTACGTTAAATCCTCCAAAGGTAGACTAATTCTGACAGAGGTTTTGTTTAACCAGTCAAAGGTAGGATAAACAAGTAAAAGGTAGGCTAACTCAGTCAAAGTTAACCCAAAACAGTGAAAGATAGGCTAACCCAGTCAAAGATAAGTTAAACCAGTCAAAGGTAGGCCAGACCAGTGAAGATTGGCTGTACCAGTCAAAGATGGGCCAAACCAGTCTGGTAGGCTGTGTCAGTCAAAAATAGGCTGTCTGTCTGTGATAGGCTTACCAGTCAAAGAAGCTAAAAGCCAGTCAAAGGTATGTTAAACCTGTCAAAGATAGACTTAACCTTTCACATGTAAGCTACAATTATCAAAGATAGACTAAACCAGTCCTAGGTAGACTACCAGCCCTATGTAGACTTATCCACTCCTACGTAGACTAAAACCAGTGAAGGTAGGCTTAACCAGTTAGAGTAAGCTATTCGGTGAAAGTTAGACAATAGGGAACTGTGGCCTTACAAATGCAATGCCAGTCTGCATTTTGTACATGTGCTGTGTTATTTGCATCTTGATGTTGTTTCACTAATTGGAGGAAATCATGGGACATTGTTTGCAGCTGTAATTGAGTTGCTCATTTTTTATGTGGTGTTTGGGGGCTCATCTGATGTAGTTGTACAGTGAAACCTCTCGCTAACGTTTTAAGATCCTTATTCCCTGAAACAGCTTTCTGTATGTACAAAGTTCACCTGCAATACTGTGGAAGGGCGGGGCTTTTTTTTATTTTTTTATTTTCCTTTGAATAATGTTGATTTTTATTGTTTAGCTTCTTCTAACTTAATCATGAGGTCCTTGTTCTTCTCTTCTTTGCGTACGCAGGCTGATACTCCTGTGGACATCCTCTGTATAGGGAGTGGAGTTTTGTGTGTATGATGTGTTTTTTATCCCGCCATCAAGGCAGCCATACTCCAACTTCGGGGAAGGTGCATGCTGTGTGTGTAACATGTCATCTATACCAGCGGCCAAATTGGCCTTCTCTTCCAAAAGTTGGTGATGGGATTTTACATGTGTGTAAGATGTTATGCGTACGTTCACACATGGAACCTCGCTTTATAGTCTCATTCAAAGGACTGTATGGGAAATGGAGTCAGAACCAATGTTTACTCTGAGGGAAAAATCCCCTGTACCGAAACGGCCCGGCGGAGATTTGAACCCGCAAACCCCAAGATTACGAGTCCAGCGCTCTACCACTTAGCTATTCTGGCCACCGAGGTCCTTGTTGATTCAGTATATTTTACGTACAAATGCAGCATAAAATGGCACACATGTCTTAGGCAGTCATAAATCACATGTGTGTCGTTAACTGATCTTTTGCTATGTAAGGTGTAAATTATTTTAGAGAAAGCCACCCATTGGCTATGTTCCACCGTTTACCTCATTCAGAGAATTATTTCCAGTCAGATGAAGAGAGTATAGCCTGCTGTAACCCTGAAATCAACAGAGCCAGACCAGTAACAGCTGTTCCATTTAGAAATGAGATGCTGATCAGGACAAACAAGAAAATATGTAATTGCAGTCTTAAAAACCGTTTTGTGCTGAGAGATGTAGTTAAAAGTTGCAAAAAAGTAAAATCCAGCATTAAAAGATGGGGATCCCTGTGTCAAAGTTTTTTTGCCATTTTACCTCCCAGTGCATAGTGGAAATAAACACACAAATTGAGATGCAAACTAATACAGATTTAATACACAGTACAAAAACAAGGACAAGTGAATGTGAATTTTGGACGGTGGGCCTTTTAGATGTCACACACAAATAACATACATGTGAATGTACTAAACAATACTTCCCAGATGTTCTGACTAGTCATCTGGGGAGCTGCATTCTTAGCAGCCATCTGAATTTTGCATTCTGCTTCTGATGGCCATCTGGGGAGCATTATTTTTTTTTTTTTTTTATTTTGCATTCTGCTTCTGTCATCTGGGGAGCATCGTTTTGCATTCTGCTTCTGATGGCCATCTGGGGAGCATATTTTGCATTCTGCTTCTGATGGCCATCTGGGGAGCATTATTTTGCATTCTGCTTCTGATGGCCATCTGGGGAGCATTATTTTGCATTGCTGTCTGGGAGTGTTACTTTCCTTTTCCCGACAGCCATTATTCTGCATTCTGCTGCTGACTGTCATTTGGGGGTAGTGTTATCTGCTGCTGACTGTCATCTGGGTAGCGATTTTTTTTTTTTTTTTTTTTTTTTTTTTTTTTTTTTTTTTTTTTGCTGACTGTCATCTGGGGAGCGTTATTCTGCTGCTGACTGTCATCTAGAAAGCATTATTATTCTGCTGCTGACTGTCATCTGAAAAGCATTATTCTGCTGCTGACTGTCATCTGAAGAGTGTTATTCTACTGCTGACTGTCATTTGAAGAGCATATCTGCTGCTGACTGTCATCTGGGTAGCATTATTCTGCTGCTGACTCATCTGGGAAAGTGTTCTTCTGCTTCTGACTGTCATCTGGAAAGCATTATTCTGCATTCTTCTGCTGACTGTCATCTGGGGAGCTTATTGTGCTGCTGACAGACATCTGCGGAGCCTTATTCTGCTGCTGACTGTCATCTGGGGAGTGTATTCTGCTGCTGACTGACATCTGCGGAGCCATATTCTGCTGCTGACTGTCATCTGGGGAGCGTTATTCTGCTGCTGACTGACATCTGCGGAGCCTTATTCTGCTGCTGACTGTCATCTGGGGAGCGTTATTCTGCTGCTGACTGTCATCTGGGGAGCGTTATTCTGCTGCTGACTGTCATCTGGGCTGCATTATTCTGCTGCTGACTGTCATCTGTGGAGCGTTATTCTGCTGCTGCTGACTGTCGTCTGGGAAAGCGTTATTCTGCATTCTGCTGCTGACTGTCGTATGGGGAAGCGTTATTCTGCTGCTGCTGTCATCTGGGGAGCGTTATTCTGCATTCTGCTGCTGACTGTCATCTGGGGAGGGTTATTCTGCTGCTGACTGTCATCTGGAAAGTGTTATTCTGCATTCTGCTGCTGACAGTCATGTAAGGAGCTTTTTTTTTTTTTTTTTTTTTTTTTTCTGTTGACAGCATTCTGGGAGCATTGCTTCGCATTCTGCTGCTGACAGCCATTTGGGGAGTATGTGTTGCATTCTGCTACTGACAGCCATCTTTGGAGTGTTATTTGGCATTCTGCAGCTGACAGCTATCTAGGAAGCATTGTTTGCATTCTGCTGTGACAGCAGTCTTAGGAGCATTGTTTAACCTAGTGCTGACAGCTTGCCTAGAGAATATTGTTCTTTTTTTATGCATGTCATTTGTGACATCTGATGAAGACTTGCTTGTTAAAATCTGACTTGTTTGTTTCATATTGTGTAGTGAATAAGTACTACTTTGCGCCCCTGCTTTTTTTTTCTTACTGTTTTTTGTATTTTGGCCTGTTTTTCATAACCCTGCAGTCTATTTCAATCTTCATGTACTTCCCAGGTAGAGCTGCCCAACCCACATCCTTAACCCTTTCAGACCCAGTTTTCAAGAATTTTCATACCTGATTCTCGAGAGGTTTTCACTGTACTGTGGTGTGGGGATGATGTTGTGATGCGCACTGTTGTCTTTTCTTCCCCTCTGTCCTATAGACGGACCGGCGAAAAGCAGAACACTTTGACAAGGCCTTTACACATCGGGCCGATGAAAATGACGCCTGTCGACAGTTTGGTCATCATGAACGTAGACGAAGATGCATTCAAAGGCTTTTCCTTCTACAATCCTTATTTTACTGCTGCTAGATCTTGAGTTGTGCTTTGTGTATGTATCTGCTCCTTTTTCAGTTTTTTTCTCAGTTATGTGCTCTCTCTCTCTCTCTCTCTCTCTCTCTCTCTCCTCTCTCTCTCTCTCTCTCTCTCTCTCTGCTGCATTATGTTCTGTTCTTTTATGTTGATAGCAACAAAAAAAAGTGCTTTTACCATGAATGTCCTCACTTATCTTCCCTGCTGTGTTACCTTTTCGTTTCTTTGCATGAGGCATGAAGAAACATTTGAAATGAAGAAATGGGAATGATCTGTTTTCTCAAACATGTAGTGCAGAATCCCCAACTGTATGTTGTAAGCCTTGCTGTGTGGGTGTGTTGTGACAGAGACCTTCTGTGCATTGTGTTTCTGAGGCAGGAAGGAATGGATGGAACCCATTTTTCTCATGTGTATGCAGGAAGATCAGCTTTGTACAGTTGTTAATAATATGGAGATAGCCATTGTACAGTTTGGTGCAAGTGTGTAGAGAGTGTCGGAAAGTGTGTGTGTGACTGTGGTGTTTTGCTGGTATGTAGGGTCAGACTTGAACTATGTTGATTCTGCATTCAGAATGTGCACATTGCTTGCCTGATAGACTAGAACAAAGCAGGTGTAATTTGGCCCAGCATATCAATCCAGAGTAGTACAAGCTGCAGTGTGAGTGTGGATGATTTGCATGCTGGACAACTACAATACAATACAATATAACACAGTGAATATTTATATGGCGCCTATTCTCGGCTAGAGACCAAGCTCTAAGCGCTTTACAATCCACACTCGTTTACACAACGGGCTGCCTACCTGGGTAGTGCCGACTGAAGAGCTGCCAGCTGGCGCCTCATTCAGTCGTTTCCCGTTTCATCCAGTCCATATTATTCAATATCGTTTACTCAGTTTCCTTACTTTCTTCATTCTTCCCATTTCTTACGCAGGGTGCATGCTATGTGTACATGTCATCCATACCAACGGCCAAACTGGCCTTCTCTTCCGAAAGTTGGTGATGGGATTTTACGTGTGCAAGATTTTATGCGTGCGTTCACACACGGAGCCTTGGTTTATAGTCTTATTCGAAGGACTGTATGGGGAAAAGGAGTCGGAACCAATGTTAACTCCGAGGGAAAAAATCCCCTTCACTGAAACGCCTGGGTGGAGATTCGAACCCCCGCAACCCCAGGATCACCAAGATTACAAGTCCGGCGCTCCACCAACTGAGCTAAGCTGTGTTAACATTGGACAGTGAATTGCAATGTACATATACGTGTAAATAGCCTTTGCATGAGGCACAGAGGGATTACCTGAATGGAATTAAATGTGTACAGTGTGTTTTAGGAAAAAAAAAACTGCCTCTGTTACTTGAAGATTAATGTTCTAGGAGTAGAATCTTCAAATCTATAGGCAAAAAGCAGCTGCATAAGAGAGAACAGTTACGTAAAGATCTTTAAAATATGTTTGAGTACTTGGTTCCTGTGAATCATTTTCTGTTGAATACCATTTGTTCCGTTTCACTCTATGTTTACTCTCTTGTGTCTTCTCCAGAAAAGTCGAAAAGACGTCAGCAACTTTGACCGTGAGTTCACCTCAGAGGCCCCCAAGTTGACCCCGACAGACAAGCTGTTCATCATGAACCTGGACCAGACTGAGTTCCTAGGCTTTTCCTATGTCAACCCCGAGTTCATTGTGTCAGTGTGATTGTGGTGATAGTGGCGGTGGAAGCATTGGCGGCACTTTGTTCTGGTTGGTTGTTTCCAGGGGGCTTCCTGATCCCTGTGACTAGGGTGTCACTATTCTGTGCTGTGTGTGGGGCAGCCAGACATTGTCACATGACAGCAAGTAGTGTGCACAATTTTCATCTTCTACATCAATTGGGGGTATTTTCTGAAGACACTGTGGTATGTTTTACTTCCGTATTTGTGATTTTTTTCTTCGTTTAAGGATTCGCATTGATTGTATTTTACAGTGTTCTATTATACATGTGGTATTTTTTAAACCTTTGTGTTGTACTTGTGTTGCACTAACTAAACTGTGATTTTCTAATAATGAAGTTTTTTTTTTTTTTTTTTTACATTTCGTAAGTGTATTCATTACTATCAGATCATTGAAAATGGGGGGAAAATTGTTATTTTCAGGTGGAATGTTTGAAAATGTTTCAGAGCTGATTTTTTCTGATTGTTTTTGTGATGATCAGAGCATTTGAAACAACAGGAAAAAAAAAAAACTTGTTATTCATGATGTCTGTTGTCAGCAAACAGTAAAATAGAGTGCATGTGGGAATGCGCAGTTCCGCTTTTCAGTTTTTCACCATGCAGATTTCATCATTGTTCAGATTGTTTGATGGGCTTCTGTCGGATTGGTGAAAAAAAAAATCAGGGAGAGAGCAAACAAAATGAAGTGGAATGAAAAGCAAGTTGTAATCAAAGAGCTGAAGGGGATTACTTCAGCTTTACAACTGAATGCTTTGCTCACACTGGCATGATGCACATCCTTTTTTGTTTTGTTTGCTAACTCAGTTTCTGTTCTTTTTTGATTGACTTGTGTTGCTTGGATGCCACTCATTCCAACTCAGCCATACACAACCACAGCCACGTTCATTCTGACACATTCCCTGCTGCAATAGTTCACTGAAAGCCATTTTCATCACCATGCCACTAAACAGAGCAAAACTGCTGCCTTGTCACTTTAGTGGTGTATAGCGATGGTTGTCTTTATTCAGCACATACATGTTTGACATTTCATGTTAAATCTATTACGGCAACATTTGCTTGTATTGTAGAGAAGCTATGGGAACTGGTTTTTCCTCCCAGTAACACAACAGTTCTGTATTCTGCATTCTTTTGGACTGAGGTGAAAATATGACATTGATGTCTACATTTCTGTTGGTTTGAGATGGCACAATACACTGTAGTCCACATTTCTGTTGGTTTGAGATGGCACAACAGCACTGTTGTCTACAATTCTATTAGTTTTAGACAGTACAACGTGGCTGTTGTCTACATATCTGTTTGTATGGGATGGGGAATGGTACAGTGAGACTATATTCTACTACGTTCATATAATATATTTCCATGTTAAGTACATCCAACATACACAGGTATCTGCAACTTCAGGCAGTTAAATTTGAGGTAAGGCACATCTGTGGTGAAAATGACCCTGAGTGTGTGGTCTGTGTTCCACCATTTGAACCAGGGATAGGAACTAGAGATGGATGGAGGGGGAGGGGAATACCAATTAAAATGGTGTTCAAACGAACAGTCTCCTAGTCAGTGTGGCATTGAAATGTCATCCTGGAAGCTGATTTTTACCCATATGTTACAGCAACAATTTGAGTTAAGGATGCAAATTCCAGAATAACAGGAAGTCCTGAACAGAAAACTTTATTTCTATTGTTTCCAGATCTGTGAGATTGTGTTTGGACATCTTCCTTTGGCAGAAGTAATGTTGTGTTGTTGTTCATTGCTCGCCTTCCTCTTTTGAGTTACAAACTATAGCAAGATAGGAAATGGAATAAGTTTCCTGAAAGGAAATTGTAAGTTGCTTTTCCCATCTATACTTAATTTTTGGTCAAAATCTTACAACACTGTTGTAATTTCTAGAAGTAACAAACAGTTTTGAAAAGTGAATTACTGTCAAACAATTGGTCCACTTGTTTGAACAGTGGTAGAGTGACTGCTTTAGAGACAGAGAGAGAAAAAGTCGAAGTATGCAAAACTAATTGCATCCATATCTTCGGAAGAAGAATTGGTGAAAACCATTTGCAAAATCACTGGAAATGAGAATGCCTGAAGGAACTTAATGATGGTCTGTTTGCACACAACCTTTGGTGCCAAAGTTTGAAGTTGTTCATTGCGCTTCATGTAATGGAATGTTGAAGTTTGACTCCAGTGTGGAAAGAATTCTATTGTCAAACAAATGATCTAGACAAATTCAAAGTGGTCATTGTATTGCATAGCTTCAGAGGTCTACCATCACAGCTTATGCTAGTCCAAAACGAAGGGTGTCGAGAGTGCGAAGCATTGTTATGTTTTTTCTTAGCTTAGCACTATTTTCCTTACTCTCTCTCTCAGTAAAGAAGATCATTTTTGGGGTTGTCATGTCACACTTTGAGTGTCATTATATATTAACGGTGGCTTAGATGTAATGTTGTTTGTCTAGGAGGGGAGAGATGGGCGGTCAGCAGTGTTACTACGCACGGCTCTTTAGTGTAAGCTTTTAAAAGCATACAATATTTAAATGAGTAAGAGTTAGATTGAATAGATATGCAAGAAAATGATTTGAGGATCATGTCATTATATTGCAATTTTCAGAATGGTCACAGTTCAGTTTTAGGAAGGCCACAAGTCAGTAAACTGTTGTTTTATGATAATTTTCAGAATCACTAGGATCGTCACAGCTCAGGTTCACAATTGCCAGGATAGCCACAAGTCAGTTTCAGGTTTGGGGACTTTCCCCATTTACATCCCAGCGAGTTTGAGGTATAATCAGTGTTATCATCATCTGTCCATGACATAATGAAGAAACATATCACTGCTAATCGATTTCCAGATATCCATTTCGCAATACCCATAGCAGACTATAGCTATTTTACTACACCCATACCTTTGTGTGTGTGTGCTGTATGTGTGTGTGTGTGGTGTTAAGTCATAGGAGAACCTCGGCATATTGATACGTTAAAGAAAGGAAAAGTTAACTGCTGAAAAAATATGTGTCTTACTCCAAGTTCTTGGCTTTAGAGAAGAAAAAAAGGAAAGAAAGAAAAAACACAGTACAGTAAGAGCAGAGGTGTGGTTAAATGCAGCATTGACTATCTGGTGGTATTACTTGCTCTCGAAGAGATTCAAGTAAATCTCGCTCACAAAAAAAGTCTGGGCAACTCGGTGTCAAGGATATCTGATAGTTACTGAAGTCTGATGGAACATTATTTCAGTAGATGATGTTAACAACTCAAATCCTTGCTTTTCTTCTTGTTAATTGTAAGTCATACAAAGTTAAACTTAATTTCACTAGTTGGAGGGCAACAGTTAGAAACTGGCATGTACTAAAATTGAATGGGGTGTACGCATACTCTCATTCCGGTTCTCCAGAGTTTTGTTGTAAATAATCAGATCAGGTGGAAGTATTGCAAGTAAAGAATACAGGTTACCAAATTTGAATGTAGATCTTACCACTAATTTAAAAAAATCTCCCTATGTGCAATTAAATGCCCCATTTAAGCATGTTTGAGCTATGAACTGTATCTCCAGTGGCATTAGTGCTCCGCGAAAGTGTGTGTGTGTCATGTGCATGTTTGGCAGATGTGCAGCACTCCACGTGACATCAGTCTTAACTAGACCCTGAATTTTTTTTTTTTTTTATCCACTGCTGCTTTTCTGCCCTCATGATCCTTCATCCACATGGTCGTTTCCCACTCCAGCTCACATTTACAGAAACGTCTGTGAAGAATATTTGTGTTTTACTTTTTAGAAAAGAGATTTTTGCCTGCAGAGTGGAACGTTTTATACGCTAACCCTTCAGATAATCACACAGGAGCTGTTTAATCATCAGCTGTGACTTGGGAAGATCATGGTAACGTTTGGCAAGACCTGTCTGTGTGAAGTGTGTAGGGCTACCACTCACATAGTGCAGCTAAAACTGATTGGCCAAACTAACTCCCAATGTATGGGTGGTTTGTCGTTGCTCGATGTTACTGGGTTTTCTTTATGTGAATAGCTCATATTACATATCACACTGTAGGAAGTTTACGAAACATCTGGTCAAGTAGGATTTTCATACCCACTTCAGATTTGTATATGCTACACAAGTCTCGCTTTCTGTGCTCAGTTTCAGTGAACTTTTTTTTTTTATCTTATCAAAACATGTGGTAGTTCATATTGCACAAGATTTTAGTCTTCCATTCTGATTAGATTCCTGTGTCTGGAATATTACAGGTTAGAATAGATTCTGTCAGCCATTTCAGATATACAGTTTGCAGAAAAGCTGTCCATTTCCAATGTTGGTCAGTTTTCCAGGTCGGTAGGTTAAAGCAGCTCTTGAAACAAGACCTGGAGCTACCCTCAGCACCCTTCAGCAGGGGAGGAAATGATCGCATGAAGGAAATGGGGAGTCCTGATCCTATCATTCTTGGACTATAATACAACAACTGGTCTGGTGTATATGAACAGAGTGAGTCTTATATTATCACCCTGAATCATCATTCAGCTTCACCATGGAAAACAAGCAATAGTATTTGATGTACCTGTGTTTTAGTTATTGTTGAATTCTCCTGGCCTTGCTTTAAATTTCATCAACTCTCGACACATATGCCTCACTTTAGTTTGCAAGATAAATTAGGAGTAGGGCCGAAAACTTTCATGTGTTTCCTGTCAAAAGTCTCTGGACACCTACCTCGTTACGGATAGCCTCCTTTAACAACACCCTTGTGCAACGATTCCTTACTATAAACAACTGAAAATCCTGTGACAGATCTTTTTTGTCACCCTGTGATACTAACCACTGTAAAATGACTCTTCTTCTCTGTTCAGACAAGTAACCAACCTGCCCATAGTGTATAATGATCTTTTTACTGAATTGTTGAAAAAGATGTCAGTGGTTTTATTTCTCATTGACTTATTTGGAGACCCCACTGACTTTGAACTAAATGTCACTTTGGTTATTTTTGTTTTTCTTCTGCGTGTATTGTTGCCAAAGATGGTGTGATAAGGAATTCTCATATTTTTGTGCGTCGACATGAAAGACACATGATATGTTTTAAGCACAGCCATGTTTTGTGAACTGAAATCGATTCAGCATGTTTGTGATCAGGTGCGAGTGCAACATTTGAACTGCATGCAGTTGTGATCTTGGCACTGCTCAGTGATGTAGCAGCAGTAGTATCTCAAGTTGTTTATTCTGGAATATACAGTGATGATGTAATCTGAGTGACAAAAAGGGGAAACAGCAATTGCCATCGTGACAAATTTAGATGTGGGGAAAAACACAGACTCTGTCATTAATCAAATGAACAAAGAGCAAATTTTATGCACATGGAAGATATTATGGATGTAAAAAAAGAAAAAAGGTGGGTGGGAATGGTTGATTGATGTGAGAAAAAAAGGAGGAACATCCATGAAAGAGGAAAATAATGAAGAAAAGACTCCATTGCAGTCACCAAAGTGGAGCAGAATGATTTTACAGAGTGAAATGGATGTCTGGGCAAACACAAAAGCATATGTTCTCAGTAGGAAGATGGATGAAGTCATTCCAAAACTGGATTATGACCAGTTGAAAAAAAATGCCATATGTATGTGGAGGCTGTTCAGTTTCAGACATATGTAATGCAAATAAAGCAGACCTTTTTTAATGAGCAGTATGAAATAAGAATCATAGAAGAAGCAAAGACCACTTTGGCATGAATTTTTTTTTTTTTTTTTTTTGAAAAGTGGGGTGAATGCAGGCAGAAATTGAATAAGCAATTTTTTTTTAATTGTTTGTGAGTCAGCCATTTTTTCTCTTTTTAATTTAAAACATGGGATCACTGTGTTGTTGAGGTTTAGCACTATATGACGAAATGCACAATCAAGTTTTCTTTTTTTAGTTTAAAACAGTGAAAAATCCTCTCTCTCTCTCTCTCTCTCTCTCTCTCTCTCTCTCTCTCTCCCTCTCTCTCTCTAATGCAAGTAAACATGTTGAGAAGGCATTTCACACTCACATACAAGCACGCATGCATGTACTCTCTTTCACACTCGGACACACAGTGACACCGCTTCCAAGATTCTTCTTCCCTGTTCCATGCAAGTGATGATAATGAAAAGATATTTCTGCGCCTTGTTCACGTGCACATGTTTATGCCAGTCTGTCCACCTCCCTGTACTGACCCTTCTCTACACAGACCTTTTTTTAATGACATTTTCTGGGTCAGTGTGGAGAGGTTCAGCTATATGAATATTACATAAAGTGACTGAACAATGGATACTGTATGGCATACATTTGATGAGCATGGTTTCAAAGCATGGGCAGAAAAATTCACAGCTGCTCTCAAACTAAACCTCTACATAATGAATTATCTTTTTTTACAAATTTGTAAAAAAAAAAAAAAAAAAAAAAAAAAAAAAAAAAAAATGACAAAAATGACAGGCACAGTAACATTTATACAAGATTATCAACAAAAGCCGCTTTTTTTTTTCTGACACGGAAATATCAATTTGTTGCTTTCATTTTTGATGGTACTTATCAGTTGTTTTATTGTGTTGTTGTTGGTTTGTTGCTGGGTTTCTTTTTGCTTAACATAATGCTCAGATCAGTAAGGTTTGGAAAAAGTAATGAACATTTGTGTTGAAGTAATGTGCAATGATGATGTGAAAGAGACGTTGGGGTTTTTGTTTTTCATTTTTTGTGCCATTGATCAGTGAGAAACTGTGGTACAGTGGGCGGTGACCTGTGACATACTGTGTCTTCATATCGATGTTCTTTCCATGGAGATTCTTTGTTGTTTGCTTGTTTGTTTCATGTGGTTGGAACACAGAAGTGAAATTTTCATTTGCTTCTTTAAATTATCACAGTGCTTTTGAAACTCACATAGCGTTACCAGATACTGAAGTTCTAAAAGACTTCACATCTTAAAAACTAAGAAACCATCACAGCAGGATCCACTGTGGTAAGATATCAAAATGTGTCATTGAACCAAATTATGCATGTGCCTGTTCACTCTATTCTCTCTCTCTCTCTCTCTCTCTCTCTCTCTCTCTCTCTCTCTCTAAACATTACTGAAAACCATCCGTCTGCCTCCTAGGGATCAAAACAGGCTTTTTTTTGCCGAAGGTCTTTTCAGGACAGTGCCTGTCATCGCTGTTAATGTTACCACATGATGGTTGACAATCTTCATTGCATTTTTCCCAGTCTGAAAGCTCTACGTAGGATTTTTCCTCTTCTTGACAAACCTTGCCGCCCCATGTTTAGATGACGCTGGCAGTCTGAATGTCTCAGTGATTCTCACCACCAATGTTAGGACTCTTTATGTTCCACCAGATGTCTGTGTATGTGTTTAGCCCATGACTAAACGTAATGCACTGGAGGGTGGTTAAAAACTGTTGACATGAGACTTTGTAAATAAATGCTGATTTTTGCAGATTTTATTTTTAAATGTTTGTGATTTTTTTTTTTTAATATATATAAATGTTGATGTGTATAGCATTCATCATATTAGGATGCCATGACCTGGATTTTATTATTAATCTTTCTTTGGGTGTGTTGTTGTTGTTGACTAGGGTGTTTATTTTTCAGTGTTGTTGTTCTTGTCATGTTTGTTACTTGAAGTTGTCATGTTTGTTATTTATCTTCCAGTAGTGCTGTTGCTGCTGTTCTGTATTTTTTATGCATTCTTCAACCTAGCAACATGAATAACCTGTACTTTTTGCATGCCTTTTGTTTTTTTTTAATTTAATTTTTTCTTCTTTCAAGCATTTGACAAAGGTAAATAGGTGATAGAATAAGTATTGACTTACATAAATATCTATTGAGGTTTTTTTTTTTTTTTTTTGCTGTCCCAACCTCTGCGCCACCTCAGAGGCTGTGCACCCATGCCACTCATTCTGACCCCATCCACAGACACAGCCTGGTCGGCTCCGCCGCAGCCCCGGCACCAGCAATCCACAGGGAGCAGTCAATGTCAAGTCGTCAAGAGGCAACCCACCGGAGGAGACTCTGCACTGCTGCCGAGTCACTTCGGTGGTGTTCAGTGGCACCTGTTCTAATCTAACATATGCAGGACACCACCTACTAAGCCCCCTACTGATGACAACAATTGCTTAGTCGCGGAGCCGGCGTGAGTGAGTTCTCCTCCGGAGGGCACCACCACATCCATCCTGCGACAGCCCCTATGAACCCGCCAATACCAGTGACCCCGACGGAACCAAACCAAGGCCACAGATGTGGAGAGAACATCGAAATTGAGGTCACCATGTGAGCAGGGCATGAAGGGATACAGAATTTGAGACATTTTTTTTATGCTGATCAGTGAGAATGAGGATGATTAAGATGATGCTACAGATTTCCATTCCAGTCTGAGACTACATGACAGGGCTGTACTCTATGCTTCCTTTCATACTATATCCCGGCGTCAGCCAGGTCCTAGAGACACAGGCACCTGCAGTGCTGGTCAAGAAATGTGAGCAACACTCTCAGAAACGCATCCATTAAGTGGATGAAACTCGACTGTCCCGGTCCCAGTCTTCCCAACTGAGTCCACAGCAAACTCAACTGGGTGGGAGCTGGTCGGGGGCAGAAGAACCCACATGACTCTGATGGGATTCGAACCCACAACCTCCCAGCCGGGAGTCCACGACACTAACCACTTCTCCACGGCAGCTGGTCCATATCTATAGATTTTCATTCTAGACTCTTCTTGGTGTGTGTGACAACAAATTCCAGAAACGTCAGTTCTGGGATTGTGATCCATGTGAGCCTTCCAGAATGCTTTTTCCAAACAACAGGATAGTATAATGTGGAAATGAATATGTGAAAAAGGATGCACTGCATTGCATGTCAAAAACCAAAGGGAACAGGTGTATTTGTTTTAATTGCAGTTTTTACCAGAAGTTAAAATTATACAGAGAAATTTAGTATGGAAGTAGACAGAATGTTGTTGAAGCTATAGCCTGAAAGTGTAGGCTGCAGCTGATTTCAGATTTTGAGGTCTCCAACAATATCATTCTGATACAGTGAAGGACTTGATGATGCGCGTATGTAAGCACTAAACATACAGAACACCAAGCGTTTTATGAACGGACACTCGACAATGTAGATACTTTAAAACATTTTCCAGGATGTATTTCAACAGGCTTAGTCCTTGAAGTAAAGAAAAAAATGAATGCATTTAAATTGGAAACCAGCATGTGCACTTCCAAACACATACATAAACTTAAGCACACACACACACACACACACACACACACACACACACACACACACACACACACACACACACACACAAACCTTTTCTCCAACACAGCTCTCCATGTTAAAGTGTTTTTGACCTTTAAGAAATGGCCTTCATTACTCCAGGGACAAAAGCTAGCTTTACAGTGGTTGCAACAACAGCAACAAAAGATAAAACAGTGGCATAATTGTTTTTAAATCTGGTCATTTGCTCTATCATGTTTTAACATGAAAGTGTGAAACCCCGCACAAAGTGATTAATTTTAACTTATTTACCGTTCATAACCTCCTCCTTGAATTTGCAAGGTGTAACCATCATCATTTAACTTCATCTGTGACTTGAATCACTTTGTGACATACAAGTCTAAACATTTTCACAAAAATGCTGGACTTGTTTCCCATCCACAGCATCAGTGCTTTCTCCATTCACAAAGTCATATGACCCTACCTGAGAGTAAATGGCATCCATATTGCTGTTAGTCCTGTAGTGACCCTTGGCATTGGCTGGGTTTTATTCCATGAGTTTAGCTGGGCTGTATATAACATGATTTTGGTTGGGTTGAATATCACATGATTTTGGCTGGGCTGTATCCTACAGGATGTTGGCTGGGCTGTGTCCCACGCGATGTTGGTAGGGCTGTATCCCACATGATATTGGCAGGGCTGTATCCCACATGAAGTTGGCTCGGCTGTATCCCTCATGAAGATGGCCGGGCTGTATCCCACACAATGTCAGCTGTGCTGTATCCCACACAGTGTTGGCTGTGTTGTATCTACACAATGTTGGCTGGGCTGTATCCCATATGATGTTGGTTGGGCTATGTCCCTCATGATGATGGATGGACTGTATCCATCATGATGTTGGCAGGGCTGTGTCCCACATGATGTTGGCTGGGCCATGTGTCCCACATGATGTTAGCTGGGCTATGTCCCGCGTGATGTTGATTTGGCTGGCTGTATCCCACATGGTGTTGGCTGGGCTCTATCTTTTATGATGTTGGCTGGGCTGTATTCCACATGATTTTGGTTGGGCTGTATCTTTTATGATGTTAGCTGGGCTGTATCCCTTGTGATGTTGGCTGGGCAGTGTCCCTCATGATGGTTGGCTGGTCTGTATCCCAAACGATGTTGGCTGGGCTGTATCTTTTATGACGTTGACTGAGCTGTATCCCATATGATGTTGCTGGGTTTATCCAACATAATGCTGACAGGCATGTATCCCATGTGATTTTGGCTCTACTGTAGCCCACATAATGTGTGCTGAGCTGTATTCCATATGATGCTGGCTGGGCTGTACCTCATATGATTTTGACAGGGCTGTGTCCCACATGATGATGTGTGGGCTGTGTTCCATTTTGGCTGGGCTGTAGTTCACATGATTTTTACTTCAGTGTACAGCTGGTTAGTCTTATGGACAGTCTTTCTTGTTGAAAGTTTTTTAAGCTGCAGTGGTTATTATGATTAGTGAACCAGGGCATGTTGATGGCTTTGATTGTATGTCTATGACTGAAGTGTAAAATCCCCATAGCAGAAAGCAAAGTTTCCTCTACAATTCAGTATTGATTGTCAGTACTCTAAGTATGTCAAGGTATGTATGTGGCAGTGTATAAACACACACAGACTTTGGCGACTTATAGATGTGGACACTCGCACACACTGCCATCCCAACTAAATATCTGCATCAGTAGAGAGCTTAAGGTAGATGGTGTTCTGCATGTGTTGGGTCAGAACAGGCACCTCTGAAAGCCACTGAAGTGGCTGATGAGTTACCTCATGACAGCTTGGTAAGGGTAGTTCCTTGTGGAGTTCCAGTGCTAGGGCTCCATCAGGACAGGTCTCGGTGTTGCTGTGTGTGGGGGAGCTGAAATGAGCTGTGTGGTTGTAATGCTACTGAGGGCACAGAAGATGAGATGGCAGGGGTGTGTAGGGGAATGGGTGGGTGCAGGAACCCAAAGTAACATGCTCCCTCTTTTTCCCCAACAAGAAATGGTTTAGATCTTTTCCTGTCATGATCTTGACATTCTTAACAGTACATCAAATTGTTTGCACACCTAGCCATATCACCGTTTTCTTTTTAAACTCTTATTTTAATGGAACACACATGGGATTCAAATACCACTTTAAATAACATCATGGATAAAGAGAGCTTCAACAGGCTGCGTCTGGGGAAATGAAGAATATTGCAAATTGCATTTAAACATTGACCAAAAAAAAAAAAAAAAAAAAACATTTTGACTGTTTACTAAACGTATTACTTGTTCTGTCTCAGATTATGACTGGTTTGTTCTGAGCAGAAATGATCTGTTGGCAGAATGATATTACTGTGATGTCTTGATCCATATGACATTGCAAATTTGCCACGTAAGTATTAGCACATAAATACACACCTATGTACACTCACATATACACACATGTATTATTCCCCTCTGCTAGGTCATTTCGTCTAGTACACCCAACATTGGTCATATAGTTTGCCCCTGAGTCATGGAGAAATTTTTTTGTTTGCTGCATGATTTTCATCAAGTTTTTTGTTGTTGTTGTTTTTTTCAATGTTATCACGTTTCCTTGTATGACAAGGCAGAGGAAGCACATAGGTATTGTGTGTGTTGAAACCTGTACACAACATCAGGACAAGTTAGCTGGGAAGAAAGCTTTGAGATGACCAGTTAAGGTTTCCTTAGGTGATCTCCTAATTGTAATGATTTACAGACTGCACACACACACACACACACACACACACACACACACACACACACACAGAGTCAGATAATTTAAGAGAAAACAATGTTTATAGTACTGATTTTTTGTGTTTTTGAAGTCTGAAGAAATTTGAAAAATTTTATGATTCCTGACATCTGTGAAATTGGCTTCTTTTTGGAAAAAAAAAAAAAAAAAACAGTTGTCTATGGTATAAATGCTTGTTTACACATTAAGGCACACACATTCATTTCCTCATTTGCTTGAAGAGATAGTTTGATGGTAGTAGAAGTTTAACAAGACTCTAGGTGGATAAAGCAAATGACCTGTGATTTCATGCTGTGTTAGTATAATGCCTCTTTTCCACTGTAGCATAAACCAACATAATGTGTGAAGCTATGTACACTCGGGGTAAGAAACTAAAATGACATGCTCACACACCAGGCTAGCATTTAGTTCTTGGTAGCAGAACACCATTTTGTTGGCATGAACAGAAACCAAAGTGAATGAGAACCTGCTTTTCAGGGAAATTGCAAAGAGGTCTAGGAGGTTGATGAAAGCAAGTGGAATAGGTGCATGGTAAATTGCTGCATTGATGCTTAAGAATTGATTTTAAACAAAGTACTGGACAGATGAAAACTGAATTGGTCCAATATTTGCAATTGTGGAAAAAAAAAATCTGATACCCTTGATTTGCAGTATTTCTTCTGTATCCATTTGTCCACTGGGTGCAGACCTGTTTACCCATAGGATTTCACTGTATTTTAAACACATGTTTTGCAAAATACACAACAGACATGATAAACCAATGAAAAAAATATGTTTGGAGGGGAGGAGGGGGGGGAGATCTCAAGATGAAGTTCTTGAGTGGTAATTGCACTTGTGGAATGTAACTGAGGTATAACTAAGGTATTGTCTTGATGTGTGAAGACCAAAGAATGACAACTCTGCTAACTCACGAGCGCAAAATCGTGCCAGGTTGTGTCTTTTTTTCAGCAAGTTGGTGATACTCTGAAACAATAAAAACAACAACTTTAAGCCCTGAAATATTGAGAGAGAGAAAAAAAAAACGTTGGGAGGGCACAAATGTATGCCAAGGCATGCTAATGAATCAGATTTGGAAGTAATTTGTGTTAGAGAAGAAACAATTTTTGCTGTATTCATACAAGATGGGTAACCCTCTACCTTCTGCTGGCTACTGTGTGATGGCAGGTTGAAACGAATCGCACACCCATTCTTTTGCTTTTACAAAAAATTGGATGATGAAACATACCCCGTTCCTCCTCTTTTACCAAAAAAAAATTATGATTTGTACATACTCTGTGTAGAAAATACACTTATTTTTGTTTAAAAGTACACCATTAACAATTTTAAGTTCTGCTGGAAATAGTCTGATCTGCCAACAAAATCTTGTTACTGACAGCCAAATGCAAACACAAAGCCATCATTCATGTCAACAGCATCTTTGATGTGTTTATTTTAGTGGAGTTATCATTTGTGATTCTTTTGGGGCTTTTGTCCTTGAAATCCCTTTGAGAGGAGGCTGTTTAACAAAGGTTTTTTTTATCACTTATCTCTCTCTCTCTCTCTCTCTTATGAAAGGCAATGAACTGAGGAAAATCAAGCTTTCAACCAATGATTTTTAAAGATATTTCCATGCCAACCATCTTAAGTCCATACCACTGTGTTTTTTTAGGCAGAAAGTCTCAGGTTATCAAGTCCAAATGCCATTGGGAGTTTCCAAAGCTTTATTTAAAAGCAGTTGAAATGAATGATGTAGATTGACAATTATTACTTCCCACTCCATCCATGTCATCAATCCTTATACATATATGTATGTTGAGTAGCTTGTTATTTGCTTCTTCTTTTCTAAAATGTATTGAAAGGAGATTTATGTTAAATCAGGTGGAAAAAAAAAAGCCTGACATTGGATTGTTGTGCGATCGTATGTGATTAATGAACATATCTTTTTCTTGTTTTTGTGTCGTACTTTTTTCCAAAGCAAATGTTGTCATTTCATGGGGGGATTTGGGGAGAATCCAGTCTTTACTAAATACTGCACATAAATTATTGTCTGAAGGTGATGTTTTGCTTTTAATCACCAGTGGTGATTTTGTACCATAAAAAATGTTTTACTTTTTACTTATTTGGCATCAAGGGGAAGGGAGAGGGAAGGAAAGCACGTTGGACTATGTGCAATTTTCTTTGTTTTTTTTTTTTTTTCTCCATTTGTCTCTCATAGCATGTCATTGTTTGTGGTTTTTAAAATGACATTTCAGGGCCAATTGTATGGACTGTAGCAGCACTGCTATGCAGGGTAATTGCAGTTGACCAATTTTTTACCAGTGACCACGCGTTGAATATCTGTGATTTTTTGCTAGGTAGTGATTTTTTTTTTAAGTATTCACATGTTTGAAAAGCTTTTGATAGCAGTTTGTTCATTCTTCTATTCATTTTTTTTTCCTATAGCTTTCTCCACCTTTTTTTTTTTTTCACTCTCTTTTGTCTGTCTGTGAAATGAAAAAGCACAGTGTATTTAGAATCATTCTTAACACTGCCCACTTCCTGTTTGAAGCACTGCCTGTACTTTTTAAACACAACATGATGTAACATGTGTTAGACAGTATAAACACAACTGGAAAAACAAAACATTTTGTGGAGTGGCTTAGGGGAGGGGGATGAGGGAGTGGGGAGGAAGGCGAGAGTGTGCCAAGTTTTTAAAACTGCTGCCATGTTGACAGTGAGAGGTGCGGAGGATGGACACGTCTCTGATAACTGGTTCACACAGGCTTGTCCAAGAAAGCCATTTTGAAGGGTGACTTTTCCTTTTCATGTGAGGTTTCTGAAAAGTATGCACAGATTCTCTGCAGCATCTGCAGTGAGACGTTTTACCAGGTGATGAGGACTGAACATGATTAGGATTACTTTGTTACAGCCTTCTTGATCATCCTCCCCTTGGCATTAACAGTGATGCAGATTGTTCAACTTGGGAACTTCAGCATGTTGAAGTTTGAGCAAATTTGTGTGTGTGCATATGCATGTATGTTGCTTTTTTTTTCCCCCAGAGTTTATAGCTTACAGTTGCATATAATGGTCTGGAGATTTTTCCTCCAGACCAAGTTTTAATTCATTCTCATGATGGCTAAGAAGGCAATAGAAAGAAAAGAAAAGAGTATTTCTCTTTGTAAGGAAAGAAATGGAATGGAATGGCCACCACTCTTCCACTGCATCCCTACCCCTTACACTTGTCAAAAAAAGATTTTCTTCAAATCAGATTTTTATTCTTTCCAACATGAGAGATGGAACACGTTTATAAAAGAGTAATGGATTTTCTGTTGATCTGAAAGGGATGTGTAGTTAACAGTTAAAATATTAAATGAAAGTTAGGCAGTGTGTTATGGCTGTGGAACTGATATATCAGTCAAAATCACAATGAAATTGCTGAACAGTGTCACATATTGTGCGATTTTTTTTTGTGTATGGTCATGTTTTGGAACATTCTGTTTTTTTGTTTTTGTTTCTAGTATATGGATAACTATTTGCATGCTGAAATTATTTATTCCCCTACTACCCTACCCTGCGTTCCCTCCGCCCCCCCCCCCCCCCTCTCTCTCTCTCTCTCTCTCTCTCTCTCTCTCTCTCAAGCTGTCTCAGAATGGGTCCAAAGTTGTATGGAGTTGTCATGATGTATTGCAGTAAAATGTTTCAGTAACTTGGTTTTGTTTTTGTTTTTAGCAGTTAATTTATACACATGCATTATTATTCCAGTATATGTTATTCATTACTTCAGTATCAGTTTTGTTTCATACTTCATTTATAAATGTGAAATGAAGTCAGATTGATGAGGTTTGTGTGTGTGAAGGGTGGGAGAGAGAGAGTATGTGTGAGTGTATGTGTCTGCTGCTCTGTTTGTCTGTCCATCTTTAAACTCTATTGATCATTAGAAAAATGCTTGTAACACTTTTTTTATTAGTTAAAACAGAAAAGTTTTACACGAAGAATATTTATCAGAAATTTTAGAGGGGAGATTTAATTCCTTTTAGTGTGTTTAAAGAACAGATTATAAACACAGTTTTATTCATTCAGGCCTGAACTGATCTCTGTTGATTTTAATATTATAACACATATGAATCCTCATATCATAAGGTAGCAAAATGCGCTGCAACCAAAACAGATGCAAGTACAAGTATGTATTTATTTATTGACGATTTTGCTCAAACTTAATCATTCATTCGCTACTGAGATATAGGAAGCCTCTACTAATGAAAATGGATAGTTTCATTTGAAATGGGGAGAGGAGAGGGGTTGAGAAGGGCAAGGGGTGGTTGCAGCGTCTAGTTCAGCCATGGATGTTTTGTTACAATGATATTTGTGAATGACAAAAATTGTTGTTTTGAAATAAAATATAGATGGTTTGAAAAAAGTGGCTTGTGTATTGTCTGTAAAATTTGGCTTGTGTGATATCTATTCTTTTTCTTTTCTTTTTTTTTCCATTTAGTTTGTTGTTTTTTTGACGGGTGTTTGTAAATATTGTTTTATGTATTATCTAGAAACACATGAATTGTTTTTCGAGCTATCATTCAATACCATGATGACAACAGCATTTGTAAGTTCATGAATATTTCATTGATGGTCACATCTCTGACTCCAGTTTTTTTTTTTTTCTATTTTTGTTTTTTTCCAAAGGAATCTGAATTTCAACCCCCCCCCCCCGTCCTCCCATCCATCCTCATGGTGATTTTGTGGCAGTCTTCTGTATCAGCAAATTCCAATGGACTTTTGATCAACATGGACAGTGGTCAAGCAATTTATGTTGCCAGTTGGGGGGTTTAGCAGGTGATGTCTTGTATAGTTACTTTTGATCAGAACAGGCTCTACAGATTTCAGGAAAGTTCATCACCTAAGTGTCTCAGCACAGAGTATGATGGTTAACTTTCACAGACCAAATCCCCCCCCCCCCCCCCACCCCCCCCCCCCCCCTTTCACCCCCTCCCCAACCAGCAGATGGCATGTAGTGCAGATCTTGGACAGCAAGCATCTGTTGTAATGGTATTTTCATCAATGGCTAGTCATTGCCAGCTTGTGACCAACATACTGGTCGGCATCTAGTAGCTATCCCGTGTGTCTTTTAAACCTTTTTTGATGATGAAGTGTCTGAAGTCAGGTATCTGAACGTTTTCTAGCTGGCATAACAATGTCTATGGCAAAACATTTGTACAATGCTGCCAAGCATTGAGACGTGCCCTGTGTCATGTGTCATGTCATCGGAGTGGATCTGTTAAAATAAAAATGAAGTCAGTGGCACTTTAGAACGAAAGATTAATAACAGAAATGGTACATGTGCTGTTTGGTATGTACATACGCACATTGCACACACACACACACATATACACACAAAATTGCTTTCTCTTTTTGGACAGTTCATCCCCCCTCCCCTCCCCTTCAACCGAAAAAAAGAAAAGGAGAGAAACAAAAACGTCCAACATGATGGCTTCCTCTCGCCTATCGACGACCAACTGTGAGAGATGGACACCAGTAATGTCTTCTATGTGATTCTCCACCTACATGTTGGATAAAGTGTTTCTCCATGAACTTTGAGAAGAGTTTTACGGAGTAGGCGATATGACCATGACACCCGAGTTACAGCAAACATCATTCTATGACTAGTACACTAGGCAAACCCCAAACTCTTATTCAATACACCTCCCCTTATGACACCTTCAGCACATTGTTCTTTGTCCATCCCTGAAATACCCTCTTCTTTCCCTCCTCTGAACATGCCTCCTGTTCCACCACCTGACATTCCTAGTATCCTGCTGAGAGTAGTGGCAGGACCCCTGCATAACAAACCAGCCCCTGTCCAAAACAAGAGTGTTCATAGACCACATCAAAACCCTTTTTTTTGTTTGGACAGAACTCGACCTAACAACAAAGCAAGTGAAAGGGTTTGAACAAGCATCTGAACTCTGACAGAAGCACACAAGCATCAGTATTACACGTGGCAGATCAGCAAGTGGACCAATCTTGATTTAAACTGGAGCTACCTCTCCTCTGAACAGGTGTGTGGCTGTTGGTGGTGGTTTTAACCTGATTAAGTCCTAGAGGGAGAGGAAACCCGGCTGACCACTTTCGACTTTGCCGTTTTCTGTCTTGCTGTCTCCATTTTGGGGAGTTGTTAAAGCTGTGTTTGGGGCTTGCAGCATTGTCATGCTGGTGATCTCTTGTCACTCTTGTGTCAACGATGATTGATCTGTCATCTTCCTCTCATCCTTTCCAGCCAGGGATCAGTAAATTATACCCAAAAAATACATAATTTTTAATCCCTCAAAAGTTCGTTCATTTCTCAATTTCACAGCCAATATTCAGTCTCGTCAGTCTTCGATGAGGTTATCTGGCCATTGACACAAATTCTCGGGCCTTCTTAAAGATATTAATCTGATCTGTGACTTCCATTGCGCATAAATTTTTGCATACAGATAAACACCAACCTCAAGACTGGCTTCAACTGACTATCTCCTTCCTGTATGTAAGATCATCCACACTCCGTCTTTTCCACATCAGAGAGTTGAACTGTATTCCACCAGAGGATGTGTCATCACCCACAGAACTGATGAGAGCTTGAAATCCCTGATATGAACATCAACTCCTGCGCACCCCCATCAACCCCCCCCCCCCCCCCCCTTCCCCCAGTCCCACCCAACCAATTTTCACCTCGCCCTCAGCTCTCTTCTCATCCATCCCCACTGGATAACTGGATGAGATTGATGAACCAGCCAGCCACATTAACTAATGCCCAGCTCACCACCAGAATCATCCACACATTATCAAAAACTTAGGACACCGCAGTCTGGTTCTGCCCGTTCATGGCCACAATCAACACTTTGGTTGCTATGCATGGGTGGTGTACATATTAATAACAACAGAAGAGGAAGCCTATTAACAGTGCAAGTCTCAGCTTTTCACTACCTAATCCTGAATGGAAGTTACAGAGTGAACCTAGATACATGGCACCTTCTGGCATAGAGTTTGACCCACTGATTGTCACTTCCTGCCTTTTCTCTGCAGTGAAGAATGGAGGCTGTCGATGAGAATCGCATAACTGTCTTTTGTTGTTGTTGTTGTTGTTGTTGTTGTGCAAGGCTATCTTCTTTTCATATAGCTACAGATTGTTGGGGATTTTTAAAAACTTGATGAGACAAGTGTCGCTTCTCCATTTTCTTGGAGATTTCTATTTGGGGGTGGCCATCGTGTCAATCACACTGAATGAGAGCAGCCATCGTGTCAATCACACTGAATGAGAGCAGCCATCGTGTCAATCACACTGAATGAGAGCAGCCATCGTGTCAATCACACTGAATGAGAGCAGCCATCGTGTCAATCACACTAAATGAGAGCATCGGTGAAAGGAGCGCAAATTTCTTCGCACGTGACTGCGCGTGCGCACACACACACACGCACGCACGCACGCGCACACACACACACACACACACACACACCGCATTCTTCCTGTCCCCATTAACTCCCAATCTTAAGTTCGACAATGCCACAATATCGACTAAGGCCCTTGCAAGAAGTCTCTGTCCGACCTGGACCCCATGGGCGGACCTACGCCTTAGTGGCCCTGAAGATGGCTTGTTGATTTTGACCGGAAGATGCCCCTGCTCAAGTCATGATACGACCCGAACTGCAAACAGTTGCTCAATCCGTTTAGTAACTTCGTCCAACAGAAGAAAAGAAGAACCTATTGTGAGCGGCTTGTTCTTAAAGAGTATCTGAGGCTAATCTCATCGTTCCAGATAGCCCTCCGACACACATTTTCCACATTGATGTATCGACGTATTTGTGCTGGGATCTGTGGTATTGATCCTAAAAGACTGATTGCGCTTCATGTGTATTCCTTTGTTAATTAAGCTATATCTGCGATTATAAATGTAAGTCCGTTTTTTTTCTGTTCTAAAAAAATAGAAAGGAATGAAGAAAGAAAGAAAAGGAGAAGAAAAAAGAAAACAGTCACCACTATCAAAAGATTGAGTTTAAAGAACGGCATATACAAAAATAACGGAAGTGACATGTTAATTTATTTATTCCGTGGAATCAATAGTCCAATAGTCAGGGGCCAAACTGGTGTATATATTTTTTTTCTTCCATTATAAGCATGTGTGAGAGAAAGGATGGAGGGAGTGGGAAGAGGACGGTATCGGAAACTTGATGATTTTTGTCAGAGTCGTTCTTGTGTCCACCATCATCTTGCTGACGGTTCTGACACAGTGGTAAAAGACTTTGGGAGTTTTTGGTGATGATTTGGAGAACAACCGGCACTCTATAGAAGAGAAGATAAGAGAGAGAGAGAGAGGGGGGGGGGAGGACGGGGTAGAGAGGGTTGTGGAGGAGTGGACACGGCTGTACACAGACTTCAGTCTGGGAACAGCTTGCTCTATATACACCCAGCATAAGAGATCGTAAAATCTCTCCATTCGAGATGGAGTGGAGCTGCATAGGACAGCCACTGGGAGGATAGAGAGGGGTGAGGGTGCATGTAGGCAATCCTTGAGGTAGGGGCTGACTGCTCATGGGTTTGCAGGGCAGCGGGAGGGGGGATCAGTGGGGGAGGAAGGGCTGTGTGGTAAACGGTATTGATCCAGGATCTGAAGACTTCCACTGAGAATGATATCAGTACCTTAGGTGACAGGCGGTCATGTTTTACTCACTAATGGTGCAGAAGCGAAAGGGGTGCGGGATGGGGAGTAAGGTTAGGTAAGGTAATGTCATTCATATCCCAGCTGACCGCAAGAGAGCCCATGTTAGGGCTGTCACCGCGTTGATATCAACTCACAAATCATAGTGTTTACACACACACACACACACACACACACATTCATACAACCCTTTAAAAACACACCTTCTGAAAACACACCAAATATGTTGTTTAAAATCTTTCCTCCGTAAAATCTTAGTTCAGATGAAAAATTTAACCTCTTTCAGATATTCAACAACGACCAAGTGGGACATCTCTGAACATGGTTTTCATGGAGTCTGCTGTAACGTGATTATGTCTCATATCATGCAAGTCCCAACATTCTAAAAGAAGACGTTTCACTGTGGGTGGTACATGACATGAAATGCACCATGGAGCTTCTTCACCTTTTAAAAGATAAGAATGAATGTAAAAAGAGTGATCTTTATGCAAACGGCGCAAAACTTTTTTTCTTTACGGCCGCCTCGTGGACATGGTAAATACTCTCAGGTTTGGACGGATTTTAGATAGTTTGTTATCTGTCTACGAATTCCATTCCTCGGTTTTGGGGTTTCAGATCAGTGTGAGGGATAGACAATATGCTCAACTCTTTCTTTGTGGCACTCTTGGCAAGTTCAGTAACCGCTTCGTTGCCTCGAATGCCTACGTGGCTGGGAACCCAAGCAAAAACTGTGTTATATCCATCTGATTTCAGAGAGGTGTACAGATCGATAACTTCAGCAGTTGAGGGTGCTTGAGGTTACAGCCGCCAATGGCCTCCAAAGCAGAAAGGGGGTTAGACAAAATGAGAAAATCTTCATGTTTTGATAGGGACTGTATCCTGAGAGAGAGAGAGAGAGAGAGAGAGAGAGAGAGAGAGAGAGAGAGAATGTGTGTGAGAGATGGGAAACGATAAATCATGTGTGTGGCAAGTGCCTCTTACAAGCTCATTTGGGACTGGGCCTGTGTAAGGTGGTGATGGTAACTTCCCCATGACGAAATTCATAGACATTTGCGTCACAGAGTGTCTCCAATCTTTGAATGGCGTGCAAAACAGCTTGCCAGGAAAACATGTCCACGCTGGATGTTTGGCAGTGATGATTAACCACCAATTGACTGCATAGAGGGTACTGCATACTTAATGGATGCGTTTCTGAGAGTGTTGCTAACATTTCTTGACCAACACTGCAGGTGCCTGTAACTCTCGGGCCTGGTTGACGCCGGGATATATTATGAAAGGAAGCGTAGAGTACAGCCCTGTCATGTAGTCTCAGACTGGAATGGAAGTCTGTAGCATCATCTTAATCATCCTCATTCTCATCTATCAGCATAACAAAAATGTCTCAAATTCTGTGGCCCTTCATGCCCTGCTCTCATGGTGACCTCAGTTTCGATGTCCTCTCCATGTCTGTGGTCTTGGTTTGGTTCCTTCGGGGTCACTGGTATCGGCGAGTCCATGGGGGGGATGTTGCTGGGACGTGGACGGACGTGGTGGCGCCCTCCGGAGGGGGAGCTCACTCACGCCGGCTCCGCGACTAAGTAATTATTGTCGTCAGTAGGGCGCTTAGTAGGTGGTGTCCTGCGTATGTTAGATTAGAACAGGCGCCACTGAACACCACCGAAGTGACTCGGCAGCAGTGCAGTGTCTCCTCCGGTGAGTTGCCCCTTGCTCCCTGTGGACTGCCGGTGTCAAGGCTGCGGCGGGGCCGACCGGGCTGTGGCTGTGGCTGTGGACGGGGTGTCAGAATGAGCGGCGTGGGTGCACTGCCTCTGAGGTGGCGCAGAGGTTGGGACAGCAAAAAAATTTTTTTTTTTTTTAAATAACTGATAAATTCTTGTGAATGATTGAATGAAACATCGACCACAACAACTAATGATGTCCACACAGACAGCCAATAGGCTCCATCTCCAGATCCATGCAAACATCGAGCCCGCCGCACTAACTCCCCAGCCCTGCCCTGTTCACTCATGCTGAACGGACCACCTGACATCATCCTTTTTTTTTCTCCCTCGCACAGTTGTGGAGTGGAATCTGCACCCAGAGGAAGCAGTATCTGCAACCTCTGTAGAGTCTTTTTAACATTACAAAAATTCTCTTCCTTCCTCCTCCCACTCCCTTGCCAAATATTGTTTCCCCGCATTGGATAGAGTGTGGCGCTTTGTGGGCCTGGGCATGATTGTAGGCCGTGACTGGGGCTGCCCATGTTGGGAGTAGCCTACATTTCTACAGAGCCCGCATGTAACAGCACTTTCATCTTAATACGTTGTCCGTCTTTTTTTCTTTTTTTTTTTTTTTTCTTTCTTTTTTAATGATCTGTTTTGTCTACTTTTCGTCCCCTCATGAATGGAGTCATCTCTGACATGCCAAAGGTGTTGAACAGGACAAGATACAGCTTGGAAAACAGCGCCGGGAAGATCAAGTTGATAGCCAATCAAAACATCACCATCAATACTGATACATAGGCCTACTGTTCATAGTCAGAAGCTGGAATCTATTCAACGGTTCACTTATGTGGCATCCATCATCAACACTGAGGGATACAAACCAGAATTGTTCTCGTGGATGTCAAAGACAGCCACTTGTCTGGAAGGACAAGTACATCTCCATGAAACACAAACTTAGAGACGAGCTATGACAGACTCTAGAACTCGCAGGGTGGCTGGCTATCTTATCCTTGAGGCAAGGGATGTCACAGGCATGGGGAGAGAAGGAAAGGACACGAGACAAAAATTCAGATTAACAATGTCACAGCTTCTTCAGGTTCTCCTTGCCATTGAAGGGTCAGCGTTTTAATCGTTTTATGTACCAGTGAGAGAACATTAATACTTTTCGTGCACCGACCACAGGATGTTACAACTGTCGACCTTATTCCCTCGCATGCGAAAAGAGCTCCGAGACAGTCTTACGAACTCCTGTCTTTGCCTCGCTCTGCTCGCTACCAGAGCGTGCTGTGAAATGCTGACACTCGATAACAAGCAAGAATTCTCGCCACCTCGCATCTATAAAAACGCTTCTCTGGCTTTTGCGTTAACTGATATATTCCATCTTCCTATACGCATGCGAAACATGGACCCTCACAGCGGATCTGGAAACAAGACTCCAAGCCATTGAAATTACATGATAACTGCAAGATACACTGATCGTATCACCAGGGAATTAACAAGCGCGCCTATGAACCGTCAGGCAGTACACAGGACTACATCAAGTTTAAGTGATATCAGTCAGGAAAATAAAACTAAATTGGTGTGGCCTTGTAACAAGATCCTAAGGATTTGCCCAACAATCGTCCGGGAACCGCTGAAGAAGGAAAAGGGAGATGACAGAGGGAGCAAAAAAGAAAAAAAAAAAAAAAAAAAAAACCACGAAAAAACCATACCCAACCACATGGAAATAAAAAAAACACAGCTGAGATCCAGAGAAGTTTTTAGAGTTTTACAGAATTTTAGAGTGATTTTAGAGTTTTTAATCTTTATGAGTCTTAAGAGCCTTTTGGAGTTAAATAAGAACCACAGTAATAACCACCAGAACAAAACCAAGGGTCTCAAGCCAAAAGAAAAAATCGTCTGAAAAAAAACACAAAACATAGTGATTTTTCTGTCTGATCTCTCCCATTAATTTCTTCAAATAAATCAATGGCTACACATCATCCTGAAAGGACAACTATGGCTGAAAAGAAAAGTTCAACTACAAACCATAATCTTAAACGTATTAAAAATACACTTGCAAATCAACAGGCACATGTTACAAAAAAAATGAGAACAATGTGAAAATAAATATGCTAATAAATTGACTCTCCCTATTCCTCTGCTTTTAGTAGGGAAACCAGTCAATGAGTCGCATGTCACCATGCCACATGGAAATTTTCCCTTTGTCCCTGGCCACATGTTCCACAACCCTGCCATTTTGCCAAACCGCATGGTCATGAATTGCTTTGTCATCCTGTGCTATCTTTTGTCTGTACAAGATTTTGCCCATGAGGAAAATCAAACAAAGTATACACCGAATGCTACTGAGCATTTCCTGCTCAATACCTATTATTGACACTCTGTCACATCTCCATGTCACAGTGTACCAAACAATTTTGATACGAGGTGTGTTTCCCCACAACACCTCATATCACCCCATTTTGGTCGCTCCTGCGCCCTTCCAATATTAATTTCCCAAAGGTCATAATTTCCAAACAGATATCTCACTTCTCCATTTTACTCCTCTGTTATTTACCAGCACATTTATATTTGTTTTCCACAAGAATTATACAAAACAATGAATACAAACCCATCATATCTTTGAGAGCATCTTGCCCAAATTCAGAATCAAATCAAATATACATGGATAAAGTCAGCACAAGTCTTACAATACAACACACAATAAAAATCTCACATTCTGATAAACCATATTTCAGAAACATCAAACCAAAATCCTTTCCAACCATTTGCCTCTGCTATAAACTATTTCATACAAGTGTCCACAGGTGAAAGGTAGGTTGCATGAAGGTTTGCCACATTCTAGTCACAAGGCCTATCAGTCTTTGTTCAGTCTACCTAGAAACATGTGGCCAACCATGTGGCCCAAAACCAGGTGCAAATTTCATTTCTTTTCCAACTCTTTTCTTCTTTGAGAAAACTGTTTAGGACTGATAATTTAGTTACTTATTTCTCTTTTCTTTTTTTTTTTTTTTCTCTCTCTATACCATACTGAGACCTGCAATAAAAAAAAGTGTAGAAAATTCAGTTCCAAACAAGACAGTCACCCACCTCTGCTGGTAGTGGTGGCAGAGAGCAGCCCAAGAGCCCTCTCAGCTTGTCCTGGTTGTAGCTGGGCCTCTGTGTCTAAGTAAAAGGTTGGCTAGATGTGGTAGCTCGTTTTTTTAATGGTGGTAGAGCCACATGGTCACCCAAACAGGAAGTCACATGGGCACCTACCCGGGAGATAATCATTTTCTTTGTTCTCATTAGAGATTACTACTTCAAAACATTCCTTTCCATTTAAATGAGTACTCCTTAATTTATACCACTAATAAAGACTTCCTAGAACGTTATAATAAGAGAAATCCCTGATACAATTTATTATTTTTTTTTTGTTTGTTTGTTTGTTTTTTCTGCGGGACTACTTCCTGTTTAGTAAAAATTTGCCTCCGAAACTATACGCACAGCATCTGTGCAATTTTCGACTTTTTTTTTTTCTTTGTTTACACTAATGTGTTGGCAGAACCAACCTGGCTGTAATCTACCACGGAAATTCCTTATTTTATGTGGGGGGTTACACATACCCCTGGCAAGAAAAGTTTCCCATAACCCTTATGGAAATCTTTAAAAAAATGGATTGAACTATTGGAATTTTCAATTTCAAGTAACCTGAACATTTGGTAATCGCAGAAAAATGGAAACCAATATTAGCAACAGTAGAAGACAACTTCTTTTTCAGACCTGGCCCTTGAACCGATTCCCTCTTTCTTTTCTAAGATTTATGTATGGTTTGTTGCAATCTCTTCATCCTTCCATCCCATGTGAGGCAGCCTAAAAGTGGTAACAAGACTGTCAGTTCTTTTGAGTGCAACCTATACTGGACACACACACACACACACACACACACACACTGGTACAATTAGCTATCTACCAAGGCTAAGTCTAGCATTCTACAAGAGCTTTACAAATTTCCCCAAGTCCCCACAAAATCAAGTTAAACCGGATTTCAAGCGGAATGGTATCCCCTTGTTCCTGTAACCCTTTGAGTGTGATCATGACCTTTTCCAGCTCATGTCCCTCTTTGGGGGGTTTCTCTGTTGTGACCTGATGCCCCAAATTTAGTCTTTTTCCACTGCCTTCCTCGTTCTCGTGGAACGCCTTGGCAGGGGTTTTGGCTTTTCTTCCTCCTCTACATCTTTTGTCGGATTTCCCTTCTTCCTCGCCATTGTCCTCCGACATGTTTTGCCCTTCCTGCACATCATGTTTTTCTTGGATTTTATCTTCCAAGATCTCTGGCTCCTGCGAAAGATTTTCTCTGGGCCTCTGCGTCCCCTGATGACTCATTCAACTCCCCTTGAGGGTTGACTTCCTCTCCTCCATCTCGTGCCAGATCATCACCCAAATGAGAAATATCCTCAGCTGTCAGATCCTGTTCTTCAGCAACTTCTGTTACCTTTTGTTTCTGCTGTGGAACAAAGCTTGGTGCTGTTGGCCTCAATGCCCTCGGGCCAGCGGTCACGACTATTTCCACAGAAGGGAATTCCTCCTGGGCCTCCTCATGATCCGACTCATGATAATCAGTGACCTGATTTGAGTGTTCCTCTTCCTTTCCTCTGATGGAGAAAACTCCAACTTCTTATCAGCCAGCGGCTTCTGTTCCACTTCTAGAAATCCTACTGGTAACAGTAAGTTACGATGCAAGGTGCGCAAAACGCCATCGCCCTTCTCCTTTCGAACAGTGTATACAGGTAGGCCATCTCTTTTAGACACCACTGTGTACACATCAGGCTCCCATCGGTCGTCGACCTTTGAGTGAATTTTTGCCCCAACTCTTTTCACTAAACATCTGTCACCTGGTTCTAGTTCTGCAGCGTGTGCTCTTGCGTCATAGCGTACTTTGTTCTTGTGAGCAGAATGTTCCATAGCAGCTTTTGCCAGATCATAAGCTGCAGCCATACTCCCTTTTAGTGATTTGATGTACTGTGTTGTACTGCACTTATGATTTCTTCCCAGATCTATCCCGAAAGCTAAATCCACAGGCACCTGGGTTGGCGTCCAAAAAATAGGTGGTACGGGCTGAAGCCTGTACTCATGTATCCGTGCATTGTATGCATGCACCACTTGTCGCAAGTATTTCCTCCAATCCTGCTTCTGAAAATCCTCGAGGCTTCTTAACATTCCAATCAAGGTTCTGTCCCAGCGCTCTACTGGATTTCCCGACGGATGGTATGGGGTTGTGCGACACTTATCTATCCCTGCCAGTTCACAAATGTCCTTCTTCATGAGTTTGGACTCAAAATCTCTTCCTTGATCTGTCAGTATTCGTGCAGGAAATCCATACACAAGGAAGAAATTGTTCCAGAGTGCTCGGGCAACTTCTTTTGCTGTTTGGTTCTTTGTCAGAATTGCTTGGGAGAATTTTGTAAAATGGTCCATTACCACTAAAATATCTTGTTTCTGACCCCGGACTTCTATAGTCAGAAAATCCACTGACAACAGTTCCAGTGGATAGCTAGTCTCTATTGACTGCATTGGCGCTCTCTGTGCATGCGCTCCCTTTCTGATACAACGTTCACAGCGTTTTATTTTCCTTTCTATGTCCCTAGCCATGAATGGCCAGAAAAATCGTTTCCTGGCCTGCCGCAGGGCATCATCGCAGTGTGTGTGGTACAGATCTTCATGTACTCCCTTCATAGCTTCTCTGCGGTGAGATGGTGGTACAACCAACTGGTGACTTATGGTGCCTTGATCTAAAGATTTCCTGTACAAAACCCTATCAATCATTTCTAGTCTGGCTTGTTCCCTAACAAATACTTTAAATTCTGGAGGACATGGGTTCATCTGACTACTGTCCAACTGTTTCCCTTCTTCTATGGTTCTAATTACCACACTCAGTGTACTGTCAGCCAACTGTAACTGTCTCCACTCTGCGTTTGAAATTGATCTCTTTGTAAATCTGGGGGATCCAACACATCATCCTGAATTCGTGCTGGGTCTTTCAGCATTTGCTCAATGGCAGCATACCCCTCATCATCATCATCAGTACCTCTGTCTGCTGACGATGGTCTGTAGACATAGACCTTCCTCTTGCTTCTAGCAAGGCACACAGAACTTCTTTATCCAGCGATACAGTTTCCATTTCTTCTTCAAATTTTGTGGCCTTATCCTGAAAAAATTTTGTCTGTTCCAAAACTCGCTGGTATTCTTCTCATCTTCTTCTGGGGGTGCCTGAGGGCGTCTGGACAGTCCATCCGCATCAGTGTGTAAAGCTCCTTTTTTTATACCTCAGATCAAAATCAAATAACGAGAGTGAAGCCAACCAACGATGACTTGTGGCATCTAGCTGAGCGTTTTTCAAAATATAACATAAAGGATTATTATCAGTAACTACGGTGACCTTTGACCCTAACAAATAATCTCTAAACTTTTCACTCATTGCCCACTTCAAAGCTAGAAACTCCCGTTTGTGAGCAGGGTAGTTCTGCTCGGTCTTATTCATTCAACCCCCGGCTTGCATATGAGATGACACGGACCTTCCCTTCCTGCTTTTGATATAGGACAGCCCCTAATCCTGTTCCACTGGCATCACAGTGTAGGGTGAATGGTTGAGTTTTATCCGCTATGCCTAAGATGGGTTCTGTAGTCAGGGCTTGTATGACTGACTCAAAGGCATTCTGGTGTTCTTCACTCCACATGTGTGATATGTCAGAACCCAGGGTTAGGGTAGCTTTCTTTCCGTTCTTCTGGGCAGTCCGGTTGGGAATGTAGCCCAGCGTCAAATCATTCAGTGGTTTCACCATGGTGGCAAATTGTGGGATGAACCCCGATAAAACCCTGCAAATCCTATGAAACTCTTTTTATGTCTTTACCGTGCGAGGGACTGGCATGTCGTCAATGCTTCTGTTTTCTCAGGGTCTGGGCGCACACCCTCTCCAGAAATGATAAAACCTAAATGCTTAATTTCGGTTGTGCCGAAAATGCATTTTTCTGGATCCAGCTTTAGCTGGAACTTCCGCAGCCTTTCCAGAGCCTGGATGGTTCGCTCCTCCAGTTCTTCCAGGGATCTCCCATGAATCAAAACATCATCCAAAAAGACAATGAGTTCGGCCAGATTCATGTCACAGAAGACTTTCTCCATTAGGCGCTGAAAACATGCTGGACTGTTTTTCAGACCCATGGGCATACGGAGCCAATGAAAAAGACCAAAAGGTGTTGTAAAGGCCGAAACTTGTTGGGCTCTTTCTGTCAGAGGCACCTGATAGTAGGCCTTGCTTAGATCTACAGATGTGAAATATTTGGCCCCGTTCAGTGTGAGAAAAAGATCTTCAATTTTCGGGATGGCGTAGCTATCTTTGACCATGTGGTTGTTAATTTTCCGATAGTCTACGCACATCCTCAGGGCTCCAGATTTTTTCCTAACAAGGACAATAGGACTGGCAAACTGTGAGGAAGGGAGCAATGATTTCAGCATCCAGCAACTCCTGGATGTGTTGTTTCGCCTCATCAAAATCTCTAGGTGGAATAGGCCTTGGCCGCTCCCGGATCACAGTCCCTGCCTCCAGTTCAATGTCATGTTTGACAGCGTCTGTTCCTCCTATGTCTAAGTCATGCTGAATGAATACATCCCTATACCCTTGAAGACGCTTTTGAAACTTTTCCTGCCAATCTGATGGTGTATCTGCCCCAAACCTAAATGTCATGGGATTCTGCTCAGGTGTAGGATCTGTCCGAGGCTCTGATGGTGAAGCTGATGCATGCAAGTTTGACTTTTGCACGACTATCCCCAGAACAATCCTTACCCCCCACTAGCCACATCATTTAAAGAAGATAACACTTTGTCAATGGCATATTCAGCTGTAATGGTGTACACCTCCCCAATTACCTGATTCTTTTTCAACCTAATGTCCTGTGCAGATGTATTTTGGACATACAACCTCACCTGACCCAACTTGTTTGTCTGTTGTTTACCAGATATTATTTGTAAACCTGTGGGTAAAGTGGTCTGTGTTGGTTCCTGAATGAGGACTGCTGTTTGTGTGGAAGGCACTGTTCCATGTATGACCCCTCTGACTTCTGCACATTCCCCTGCTAGAATCTGTACTTTAGTTCCCTTCACTTTCAGTGTACCCAAAAGACCACTAGCATGCTTTCCAGCTACATTTCTGTACACAAAGGCTGCCTCACAACGGATAGGTAAGGTAGTGAAGAAATGCTTACCTCCTGCCTTTTTTCACACGCTCTGCCAGTAGCCTGAAAGTGTTGGTGCCAACTATCACCGGTACGCGTGTGCTGAACTTGGTATCAGGGCACACTAAAGCAAAAGTGGTGACTGTCTCATCTGTACCTGCAACAATCTTAGGCAAAGACATGGGTACTTCAATAAAAACCTAAATATGGAACTTTTTGACCACCCGCCCCCAAAATAGTCAGGCCTGTGTCTAGTTCTTGTAAAGGAAACCTAGACAATTCCCTACGGTAAAAGTCTTCTGCTACACAGTCACTGTGAACCACTATCTACAAGACAACAAGTCTGTTTTCCATCTACCAGTACTGGTGACTCACAACTGGGACCGACTAATGCTTCAACAGTGCTTTCTGCTGTCATTGAACACTGATCAGCTGAGTTAGCAAATTCTAATTCAGCTAATACCACATCAGAGTCAATGACAACAGAGTGGCGACTGTTCCTGTTTTCAACTACCACCTTGACACTTTTTTGCTTTCCCCGTGTCCAAGATCTCGGCAGACTTAACACTCAGGTGCTTGGGCAGTGTATCTGCGGTTCTACAGAGGACCTGGAGATCAGCAGTCGATGTCCTGCTACCTGTGATGGGGCCCCGCAGTTCCACTTCCTGTGCTGGAGGGATGGCAAGTTGGAAATTGCTCTTGAGCTTCACTGGCTTCAGCGTCAAGAGTCCCTGGTCTGCACAGTTCACTGCTGTCTGTACCTGCGCCTGGGTGTAAGTGTCCAGCACTGGGGGACGATATGATGGTGGGTCTACTGGCTGTCCCTTGCCAGCAGACCGTTGGCGTTTAACGCCTGCCTTCGTCTGGACTGCTGCATCCGACGCCTCGCCTCCTCCTATTTCAGCGACTAGTGCCCGATTCGGTGGTTTTGGACAGTCCTTAGCAAAATGCTGCCCCCTACCACACCACACTTAAAGCAGTGTCCCTTTGGCCCTTTCTTCTGTGTGGGGCGTGACTGCACCCAGCTGACCCAACCAATTCACCCGCCGCGAGTAACTTCTCTGCGACCCTCTGTGCCAGTAAGTCGAGGTCTCTATCCTCCCAAGCCTCTGCCGTATGTAGATTGCTTACGGCTGTGCGGGGATTCCTCGTCTCCAGCTCCAGCTTGCGAACTACCCGTAGCAGTTCAGGTAGTGTCTGGGTGGTCTCTCCCCGGGAGGCCGAACCTACTGCGAAGCTCTGAGCTTAGCGACGAGTTTGTCTGGTTGAGGCCCTTCACAAGGACGCTGAACACTTTTTGGCTCATCTCAGCATCACTAAACTTCGTATATTTGTTAATACTAAGTATGTGCTCCCAGAGCCTCATTAAATAGTCTGATGGCTTCTCAGTCTTTGCCATCTGTGTCTGGCAGAAGTCCTGGTACAGATCATCCGCATTCTTTACTACCCCAAACAGCGGTCTGAGGGTAGCCAGAACCTCCTCACCAGTCAGACAGTTCTTGGCCATCTGGTAGGGCAGTCCTTTTAAGCTGCCCTTTATTCGCTGTGTGGCATCAGTGATCGACTTGTCCTGCAGGAGCTGTTCTGTCTGCTCCCCACTCAGGAAAGGACACCTCATCCCGGTGGGCCTTGGCCCCGTGAAGATTCGGAGTCGTGGTGGTGCTGGTGGGGCCACCACCTTCACATCCATGGGGTCGCTGCTGCTCCTGGGTGAGTCTGGACAGGGCTGCCGCCGTCTCCATCAGATTCGTTGCAGTTCTTCGACACTCATACCTGCGTACGGGTTTGGTGTCGACCCAGCATTGCCACGGCTCTGGTCTGCTGATGGACTCCCGACCGTGCCGAACTCTGGAACTTCTGCTGCGGCATCCTCCCCATTGGCAGCCATGGTTTAATGACTGATTGCCCTGGTTCTGCCTAGTAATCTTAACTGGCTCTCAACTCCCAACTGGCTAATAACACCCTTATCCTTATCCCTAGAATATTTCTGAAATTTTTTAATTTATCTATTCTTTACTTATTTTTTTTCTTTTCTTTTATTTTTATTCTATTTTTTAAATCCTCTTAACAACACTAGCCCCACATTGGGCGCCACTTTATGTAACCCGTGTCCTTTGGTTACAATTTTGGGTGAGGTGCGTGCTTGTTAAGTATCTTTGTTTCTAACTACTCAACCAAATTTCATAACAGACTGGAGTCCACAAACAGAGTAAAACAAAACAAAGCGTTTATTTGAATAATAGGAACTAACTAAGCCAGAATAATAAAGGAGAACAAAAAAAACAAAACTTTCCCAGATCAGCCCAAAATATTTCCTTTCCAACAGTATGGCCTATCCATACCCAACCACATGGAAATAAAAAAAACACAGCTGAGATCCAGAGAAGTTTTTAGAGTTTTACAGAATTTTAGAGTGATTTTAGAAGTTTTTTTTTAATCTTTATGAGTCTTAAGAGCCTTTTGGAGTTAAATAAGAACCACAGTAATAACCACCAGAACAAAACCAAGGGTCTCAAGCCAAAAGAAAAAATCGTCTGAAAAAAAAAACACAAAACATAGTGATTTTTCTGTCTGATCTCTCCACACAATTTCTTCAAATAAATCAATGGCTACACATCATCCTGAAAGGACAACTATGGCTGAAAAGAAAAGTTCAACTACAAACCATAAGATCTTAAACGTATTAAAAATACACACTTGCAATCAACAGGCACATGTTACAAAAAAATGAAACAATGTGAAAAAATATGCTAATAAATTGACTCTCCCTATTCCTCTGCTTTTACAGTAGGGAAACCAGTCAATGAGTCGCATGTCACCATGCCACATGGAAATTTTCCCTTTGTCCCTGGCCACATGTTCCACAACCCTGCCATTTTGCCAAACCGCATGGTCATGAATTGCTTTGTCATCCTGTGCTATCTTTTGTCTGTACAAGATTTTGCCCATGAGGAAAATCAAACAAAGTATACACCGAATGCTACTGAGCATTTCCTGCTCAATACCTATTATTGACACTCTGTCACATCTCCATGTCACAGTGTACCAAACAATTTTGATACGAGGTGTGTTTCCCCACAACACCTCATATCACCCCATTTTGGTCGCTCCTGCCCCCTTCAATATTAATTTCCCAAAGGTCATCATATTTCCAAACAGATATCTCACTTCTCCATTTTACCTCTGTTATTTACCAGCACATTTTTATATGTTTTCCACAAGAATTATACAAAACAATGAATACAAACCCATCATATCTTTGAGAGCATCTTGCCCAAATTCAGAATCAAATCAAATATACATGGATAAAGTCAGCACAAGTCTTACCAATACAACACACACAATAAAAATCTCATTCTCTGAAAACCATATTTCAGAAACATCAAACCAAAATCCTTCCCAAACCATTTGCCTCTGCTATATAAACTATTTCATACAAGTGTCCACAGGTGAAAGGTAGGTTGCATGAAGGTTTGCCACATTCTAGTCACAAGGCCTATCAGTCTTTGTTCAGTCTACCTAGAAACATGTGGCCAACCATGTGGCCCAAAACCAGGTGCAAATTTCATTTCTTTTCCAACTCTTTTCTTCTTTGAGAAAACTGTGTTTAGGACTGAATTTAGTTACTTTTCTCTTTTCGTTTTTTTTTCTCTCTCTATACCATACTGAGACCTGCAATATATAAAACAGTGTAGAAAATTCAGTTCCAAACAAGACAGTCACCCACCTCTGCTGGTAGTGGCAGAGAGCAGCCCAAGAGCCCTCTCAGCTTGTCCTGGTTGTAGCTGGGCCTCTGTGTCTAAGTAAAAGGTTGGCTAGATGTGGTAGCTCGTTTTTTATAATGGTAGAGCCACATGGTCACCCAAACAGGAAGTCATGGGCACCTACCCGGGAGATAATCATTTTCTTTGTTCTCATTAGAGATTACTACTTCAAAACATTCCTTTCCATTTAAATGAGTACTCCTTAATTTATACCACTAATAAAGACTTCCTAGAACGTTATAATAAGAAATCCCTGATACATTTATTTATTATTTTTTTTTTTGTTTTTTGTTTGTTTATTTTCTGCGGGACTACTTCCTGTTTAGTAAAAATTTGCCTCCGAAACTATACGCACAGCATCTGTGCAATTTTCGACTTTTTTTTTTTTCTTTGTTTACACTAATGTGTTGGCAGAACCAACCTGGCTGTAATCTACCACGGAAATTCCTTATTTTATGTGGGGCACTCTTTTGTATTCATACACACCGTACTAAAGGATTGGCTTCGGGACATTGACTGATTGGATGCGGTGACGGTGGTGAATGTGATACGTTACGGTCTGTTGAGATACTTTGTTGACCTGTGTTGACGGAGAATTCCAGGCATGTCGTCAAACACGGTGGTGAAAGCAGTTGCAAAAAAAATTGTGAGTGAATGCTTTTCCCAGTTCATTCTTATTTCTTTTTAGCACATTAATGACCTTTTGTGGATAGTTTATAATTATCTTTATTTAAAAGGAAAAAGAGATTGAAACAGAAAATCAAAACAGGGTGTGATTATGATCAGTGGCCCAATTATGTGGATCAGTTAAGATGTTTGAAGTCCTGATTTATATATTGTTTGGGACAATAATCAATCCATTATCAAGAAAACTTCCATTCTTCTACATTTCTCAGTCTATACGAGAACTGATATATGTCAGTGTATAATTTTTTTTTACATTGTTTTTGTTCACAGGCCCTGCATAAGTGAGGTAATTTTCAACTTTTTTTCCCTTTCAAAGGCCCCACAACTTGTTTCAAATGATTGTCAGCACCATCAGATGAGGTGGTTCATATTCGATCAGCAGGTGAAACATTCTTCTTTTTGTTTTTACGTCTTTGGACAACATCTCTACTTCTGCTCTATGACAGTTCCCATGACCTCATCGATACTGATGACTTTGACACAAAGTCACTATGATAATGAATGTGGACAAGAAACTGAAATGGAGATCACCGTAAGATAGGTCATGAAGGGCTACAGACTTCCAAAATTTCACACTGTCTGAACACATTTCAGTTTTTATAATTGTCTATACTCTTTCCTACAAAGACTATTGGCCAGCCATTTTTTTTTTGTTGTTGTTCTAATCTGGTTCTTAGATGTTAAGCATATTCAATACTGTCTCAGAGTTCTCCTTGCTTTGGTCTTCTTCACCAAGCAGTCTGTGTCATACCAAATTGGGTTCTTATATGGATCACTCAACCATGTCACAGTTTGTGTCATGCACTGGGACACTCAGGTCAGATAGTGGGTGAACCCTCCAATCACATGCTCTAAATAACATAATCAGTGTTCTTACTTCTTGAAACAGAGTAATAGCACTTTCAGTCTGAGTTGCTACTGTAAGCATGTCCATTTTCATTTAATCCCAAATTACTTTTGTCACCTACTTCTTATCTGCTCATCCTAGTGAGCCTTCGGCTATAGTTTATTTGATACACACAGTTCCACTGAAAAGCACTGCGACAAAATTTCGTTGCCTATAGACAAGGAGAGACCAAGCTGTGATAAGTCATGAGAACACAGATAGCAGTTAATTAGACTTCTTCTACTAGTAGAAACATACATGAACTTCCCTTCTCTATCATAACAGAAAACATGAAGGATTGCCAGATCAAACCCGTTGCATAGAAGCAATAAGTAAGGATCAAACAGGTTCCTTTTTGTTGTCCTCCAATTGTCCAGTGCACTCATCATCATCATTGTCATCCCACTGTTCGTCGGTTAAGCACCAGGACGGAAATGTAGAGGTGAGAATAACCTGCCCTACAATGTAAATCACTACAAATAATAAAGTCCACATCCTAATAATCTTGTAGTATGTTTGTCAACATGTTTTGAAGTTTACAGTGTCATACTCAGTTTCAGCTTCCTGATAATGTGTCTGTAGTTACTCTGAATAAAGAATTGTCCTGTAAAACTAATCTCCGTACAGGTAAAGAACTTAAGACAAAGCCTTTCCCTTTCCTTCCCCTGTTTTATCCTTACCTGAAATAAACGAGGTGCCCATTTACTGCTTGGTGGACAGACAGAATCTTTAAGCCATAAAATCTGACCTCATGAGAGGTTCAAACTCACCACTGTCCACTCCACAGCCAAATGCTGTTACCATTTGAGTAAGGCCTCTCTGCAATATCCCCAAAGAGGCTGTTCCAGTGGATAACAATTGTTGGAAGGGAAACAGTATAATGCAAAAGACCTCAGCATTGGTATGTCAAGTTTATTGACTGAAGCTGCCAGTCATTTCTTCACATTGATGGCATGGAAGGGAGCCACAATGGTAATCTCATGAGATGGACTCCATCAGTATGGGTCTCCATACCATTCTCAAGCTGCTTTGGCATTACTATGCCTGTGTGTGTGTGTGCTTATTTAAGGAACTCGAAAGATGTTCATCTCAAGATACTGGATTAATTACCACCACTGGTTAAAACAATGATAGGACCAACTCTGTCTGAGAGGTTATGATTTATGTAGCCAAGTGGATAACGCACTCCTAAGAAGATTTTAGAGAATCCTGGATTGAAAGTTTGAACCTCACAAAAGGCATTTCCCCCTTCCTTTGGAGTTTTAAGTAGTGGTCTAATGGTAGTTTAAAGAAACAATAAAGTGAAATCATTTGTCACATGCTGAGTGTACTTAGTGGTAACAGAACTAACAGCACTCAAGTTATTTTAGGACAAAATATTCTCTGGAAAATATCCACATGCCCATCAGTCCACCCTTATTCTTTTTTTATTCAAAGTTCAGGATATCATCCTGTCCAACAACTCTGTGGCTTCCATGTAGATTATTACAAGCGCATAGGATGCATGCTGTGTGTGACTACATGTCAACCATCCGACGGGGCATACTTTACCAAAAGATAGTCATGGAATTTGATGTGTGCACATGATGTTGTGCATGCATTCATACTTGAAACCACAGTTTATAGTCTCATTCAAAAGACTTTTAGGGAGTGGAGTCAGAAGAAATGTCAGTTCCGGTAATAATCTCCCTCAACCAGATGGACACATAAGAGTCTCAAACCTTCATTCCCAGTATCGCTAGGGTCAAGAGTCCGACATTCTACCAAGCGAGCTGTTTTAACCCTTATCAGCTTTCCAAGTGTTTGAACCTGTCTTATTGGCTTTCCAATGTCAACACGTGAACCCCAACCCATTAAACCACCTTGATCACAATAATAAACCCATGATAGAAATAACTTTAATTGCACTGAACCATGTAACTTTTTTTTTTTCTTGACTGGGGCAGTAACTGAAGACTTGAATTCAGAAATGTGCATGTAAGGTGTGGAGAAGAAATGGAATCATCACATCGCCTTACTGTATGTTTTCAGGAGACAAGCTGTATGATGTAGGTTTTACAATATTATTTTTTTATTGATAGAGCAGAAGTGGGAGAGGAACAGTAACAGTGTGTGTGTGTGTGTGTGTGTGTGTGTGTGTGTGTGTGTGTGTGTTGTGTGTGTGTGTGTGTGTGTGTGTGTGTGTGTGTGTGTGTGAGAGAGAGAGAGAGAGAGAGAGAGAGAGAAACAGAGTGAGAAAGGATGTGTGTATGTGAGTGTGTATGTCTGGATGTCTGCATGAGTGTGTGAGCATCTATGTGTATATATATTTATGTCCCTGTATTACCTGTGTAAATGTCTGTGTGTATGCATTTCTCAAAACATTCTTCTACAGATCTATGCATTTTTCACA
>JADBJO010000942.1:10000-15000 GCA_016801955.1 Conus betulinus
TGATCGGCCAAGTACTTTCTGAGATATTCCATAAAGAAGAAAAACTGTGATGGGCCGTTAAAGCCGTCAGTAACGGCTATAACGGTAAAATAAAACATTGGGCATCATCTGTGACCCATAATGAACATACCCACAAATTTTCAGAATGATCGGCCAAGTACTTTCTGAGATATCCATAAGAAGAAGAAAAACCGTTATGGGACGTTATAGCCATTAGCAACGGATATGACGGTAAATTAAAACATTGGGCATCATCCTTGACCCATAATGAACATACCTACAAATTTTCGAAAAGATCGGCCCAGTAGTTTTATCTGGAGCGAGTGGAACACATTTTGACCATGGACACACACACACACACACACACACACACACACACACACACACACACACACACAGAGCATTTCTTCATTCCCATTGTAAAGTACTCCTGTTCTTTAAGAACTGGGAGTACAAAAGTGCTAAGAAATGCAGCGAACTAAACTGCATGGTAACACTGCAATTCAAAGGTATACAAAACATCATTATACACACGTTAACAGCAGTCACACAGAGAAAGAGACAGAGAAGGCTGGCAGAGATGGAGGGGTGAGAGAAGGGGGAGGTAGAGGGAAGAGACAACAGTTGCGTGGTGGTGGGGAAAGGGGTGGTGGTGGTGGTGGCAAGCAGAGAGTGGGGTGGCGGAGGTGTCGTGTTGGGGCAAAACGAAAGAACCAATAACAACCTTGTAAGTTCCACTGATGGAATGAATTAGCATGAAACACGCATTATTGTATTATACATACTTACATGTAAACATCTAGCACGTACATGTAGAGAGAGAGAGAGAGAGAGAGAGAGAGAGAGAGAGAGAGAGAGAGAGAGAGAGAGAGAAGAGAGAGAGAGAGAGAATCTTCACAAGTGCTTTGTTGGTTCACGGGCCATCGCTCTGTCTGTCTCCCAGCGTCATCTGTTATTCCATCATGACGGCTTCGCAGCGACTTCAATGAAAATTAGACCTAAATACATTACCTCCCTTTTTCCCAAAATATGATATTACAAGAAAGCGCCTCGTGTTGTCAGAAATGAGGCGTTTCTTTTCTTTTGGGGTCGTGCCATTTATAGTCGTGGCCCCTCGCCGGTGTTCTGGATAAGGCATTAGCCCGTGAAATAGTGTCGCAGTGACAAAATTTACGGTAGCAAAACATGAGAAAAGACATTCGCTTTGTGAAGAATGGATTGCTCGAACCGAACAGAACGACAGAGGAAAAGAAGTCGACTGGAACTCACTGCTTGAAGAAGAAGAAGAACAAGAACAAGAACAACAAGAACAAGAACAAGAAAGAAGAACAAGAAAGAAGAAGAAGAAGAAGAAGAAGAAAACAACAACAACAACAACAACAACAACAACGAGAAGATGAAGAAGAAGAAGAAGAAGAAGAAGAAGAAGAAGAAAGAACAACAACAACAACAACAACAACAACAACAGCAACAACAACAACAAGAAGATAACAAGAACAAGAAGTAGAAGAACAATAACAAGATGAAAAAGTAGCAGAAGAACAAGAACAAGACAAAAGAAGGAAAGAAAAAAGAGTGAGGAGGAAGAGGAATAGAAGGAGGAGGAGGAGGAGAAGAAGAAGAAGAAGAAGAAGAAGAAGAAGAAGAAGAAAAAGAAAACGAAGGAGGAGGAGGAGGAGGAGGAGAAGGAGGAGGAGGAGGGAGGAGGAGAAGGTGCAGAAGAATCTGAAACAGCAGTAGCAGAAGGACAATGCATTAGAAACAGACCCTCATTAACCGATTTCTCATTTGTAATTCTTTAACAATACTAAACTACCTCTCAAAACTCATCCAGTCCGGTCCAGTTTAAAGAAGTAACGACGATCGATGGAGACTGTACACACGCACATACCTCGCCAAACGACACGCACACGACATTTCACTATGAAATTTAGGTTCCTGTTTCATCGACAGCATCAAGAACAGAGGTAAACAGCAGGCCCTGCACACTTTCCGTCTGATGTGGCACCACGCTCGCTCCGCCCACCATTAAAGAACCCTTATCTTAATGACAGGGGATATAGTGGGGGGAAAAAAAAAGTGCTGAACTTGTCACAGGAACACAATGTGATTTCAGTTGCGCTGACGTCAAGGCTTTTTCTTTGTTGTCGGTTGTTTCCAAGGCGCGGTGCATCCAAGAGCATACGAATCTACACAGGTCGCGGGAAGATAATTTTGTCGTGGAAATAAAGCTGACAAACATCTGAATAGCCGCCGCGTGAGTATTTCTGCTCTGACTCTCAGAACGATAAAAAGAAGTATCAACTGATCAGACCAGGCCTGCTTCCTTTTTTTTTTTTTTTTTCTTTTCTCTCTTTCTTTCTGTCTTTCTTTCTTGCTTTGTGTTCTGTTAGCACTGCTCCTGTAGCGGTTCCTAGCATCACAATAAGCCAGACGTGGCTTGCCCTTAAAGATTAGTGGAATGTCCAATGAATTTCGCTGAAGTTGTTAAATGTGGTGCTGAGATTACAGACTACCTTTTTTTCCTTTTCTTTCTTTCTTTTTGTTTTTTTTTTTTTAACATTTTTAATTAGATTTTTTTAGTCATCATATTTTTTCTTTAGAAGACCTAGAGATACCGCTTTAGCTTAATCGAAAAGGACAATTTCCTCCCCTTGCCCCCTTTTGCTTCTCATGTTCTCATCCGTCTGTCTGTCTGACTGTCTGTCTGTCGATCTATCTACCCGTTCCTCCGTCTCCTTTCCTCCTTCCCCCCTCTCTGTCTTTCTGTCTGTCTGTCTGTCTGTACATCTGTCTGTCTATCTCTCCCTGTCTCTGTCTCACTATCTGCCTCTGTTTCTGTCTGTTTTTCTGTCCGTCTCTCTCTCTGTCTCTGTCTCTGTCTCTCTCTGTCTCTCTCTCTCTCTCTCTCTCTCTCTCTCTCTCTCTCTCTCTCTCTCTCTCTCTCTCTCTCTCTGTGTGTGTGTGTACACACTGTGCTCATCACACACACACACACACACACACACACACACACACACACACACACAAACACACACACATGCACACACACACACACACACACACACACACACACACACACACACACACACACACACACACACACGGACGCATGCACGAACGAAGCGCGCACACATACACACACGCACGTACGCGCACATACAAACACACGCACGCACGCATGTAGGCACGCACGCACGCACGCACGCTACATACGCACACACAGACACAGACACAGACACACACACACACACACACACACACACACACACGTTTGCGTGGGCGCGCGCGCGCGCGCGCGCACACACCCTGAGAGAGAGAGGGGGGTGGGAAGGTGGGGGGTGGGGGGACTGTGAACGTTGTTCAGGGGAACGCTTGAGAAAGGCTGTTTATCTGAAAAAGGTCAAAGTGTTTCTCGCTACCCTTGCTATCTTTCCCCTCCCCTACCTGCCACACCAGCCCACCCCCACTGCTATTGTCCCCATTCCTACACCTTTCCTCAACTCAACCCCCCCCCCCCCCCCCCCCCCCCTCTCTCTCTCTCTCTCTCTCTCTCTCTCTCTCTCTCTCTCTCTCTCTCTCTCTTATGTATTTTTGATTGTCTGATTGAATTTGAGGACGTACATGTGATTTTGTCGGGTGACTTAAATAGCAGGACTTCTGACATTTCTCCAGATATTTTTGATGATAACGGTGCGCTATAACTTTGCTTACATTCGCTCTTTTTCGGCTAACAACATGAGAAGGTCTAGAGACACTGTTCTCAATAACTATGGGAAATATCTGTTGAATATGTGCACAACTCTTGGATTGTGTATTCTGAACGGTATATGTAATGGGGATACCAATGGTAATTTTACTTACATATCAGAAACAGGATGTAGCGTCAATGATTATTTTCTCCTGTCTAAGGAATTGTTTGTCGATGTTGTATCGTCATGTGAATTGTTGGTGTCAGAGAGAATAGAATCTGACCATTTGCCCATTGAATTACGTTTTAGAGTTAAAGAAAGAAAAAAAAATAGACTGAACATATACCCTGAAGAAGGGGATCAGTTCATTGATAAATTTGTGTGGAACAAGGACTTTGAACTAATTTATATTCAAGAAATGGCTTCTGATGAAACAATGTCCGTGCTTGATCATGCCACAAGTTTGATTGATCATGATTTCAATGGTGCTCTGGAAGTGTTAATGAATGGATTAAGAAGCAAGCTCATTGTATGAAAAAGAGAATTAATTTAACAAAGTGTGGTAAGTATAGTGATTGGTATGATATGGAAATGTAAGTTAGGCAAAGTTAAAGCAAAGGGGCTGCTATCTATTTTAGGAAAACCAGAAGAAAAGAAGACAGTGACGCCTATTGCATAGCAAGAAGAGAATACAAACATCTGATAAATAGAAAAGAAAAACAGTATAATGATTTGTTGTTAGACAGACTAGTGTCGTCAGTAAGCAGTCAAAGAGAATTTTGGCAAACTGTGCATAAAATATCATGTAAGCGAAAAAAACTGTTCAAAATAGTCTAACAGTCGATGATTGGTTTAAGCATTTTAAAGATCTACTTGAGTTAGAGATATCAAGAGAGACAAATTTGATTGAAAATATTAGTGATGTCTACGAAGAAGAGGGAAGCTCAATGAACCGTCCAATATCAAGAGAAGAAGTTGTCCTTGCTGTAACAAAGTAAAAAATGGGAAGACTGCTGGACCAGATGAAATCATAGGTGAGCTGTTAAAGTATGGTGGAGAACGTGTTATTTTTTTTTTTGTAAAGCTTTTCAATAACTTATTTGATAAAGGCGTGTTCCCAAGCAACTGGACAAACTCTATTATTCACCCTTTGTTCAAGAAGGGTGACACTAATAACCCAAACAATTATAGAGGCATTTCATTATGTGATACAAGTAGCAAGATTTATAGCACAATTATTAATAGTAGACTGCAGGACTGGATAGAAGAGCATAATTTGACCGGCGACTATCAAGCTGGATCAAAAAA
>JADBJO010000942.1:25000-35000 GCA_016801955.1 Conus betulinus
AATTCATAAATTAAGGCTGAATTCTTGGAACACTAAATATTTTCATGGCATTACTTGTGTGTGCAGAGAAGACATTTCTGTACATCATCTTTTGTTTGAATGCTCAGTGTTGACCTCGCTCTTCGAGAAGAAAGGAAGTGAGATGACTAACTTTGATAATATCAATGCTGTCTAATATGGTTCATATGTTGTTGAAATCGCCTTGGTTATTTTCCGATCACAGGCTGGAACATTGGAACATTTTTCTAAAGATCGACAATATTGTGTTCTACTAGAGTATTTCACTTACGTAAGTATGCATACATCAGATGTGAGTTTGAAAGTACTAACATGGATAATAAGTTAAGTGTGGGTGTGTTTTTTTTTCTGATAAATGTTTAATATCATCTAGCGATGACAAGCCATTAAATAAACCACTGAACTGGACACACACTGAGCGCTCATGGTTATATTTGGCACCATTACGCAGCATCATTTATCAATATCACAAGAGGAGGTATCCCACTAACAAAATGAAAGCTGATATATTACTCAAATGAATTTTTGAAAATCTAATTCTGAAAGAAAATCATAACACTGAGCGCTCATGGTTACGTTTGGCACCATTACGCACTAACACTGAGCGCTCATGGTTATGTTTGGCACCATTACGCAATATCATTATCAATAGGACAAGAGAAGGTATCCCGCTAACAAAATGAAAGCTGACATGTTACTCAAATGAATTAAAAAATATATATAATTCTGAAAGAAAATCATAATCTACTTCGACAGATAACTTTGAAAACTAAACATGCATTTTCTGCGCCACAAATGGCACACTAACAAGTGGATAGGAGGGGAAAAATGGACATTTGTCTTCATTTCTCCACTCACAAAAGGCGCCAAATCTGGCACACCAAATGTCTGCAAGAGATTTCACGAACATGAAAAAGGGTGGTAACTCTCAGCTTACATCCCCTGACCACTTCAGTCTGTCTCTTTCCATTGCCGCCCCGCTGACAGAAGGTTTACCTTGAAGACTTACACCGAGGTAAAGGCGTCGGATCCGGGGAGGGGGGATGTGTGAAGGAGGTGTCCAGGTGCCCCCCCCCCCCCCCCCTGCCCCCGAAAACTACCGTGGGAGGGGGGCAGATTACCTTCTTCACCTCCCCTCTACCAGAACTTGAAGCCAAAAAACATGGACGGCATGTTGTGGTAAACACCCCCCCCCCCCCCATCCCCCCCTCCACTTTTACAGAATCTTTAAAGATGAGAGAACTTCCCCTTGGAAATGGATCTTCCACCACCCCCTGCCCCTCCCCCCTCCCCCCATCCCTTAACCCCCACTTTTCCAAAGAACTTCGATTTCGCCTCCCCCCCTCCCCCCCCTCTATTTCAGGAAAATTTGGAAGATGACTCCCCTCCCCTCCCCCCCCCCCCCCCCCCCACCCCCCCCCCCCCCCCCCCCCCCCCCCCCCCCCCCCCCCCCCCCCCCCCCCCCCACCCCCCCACCCCACCCCCCCCCCCCCCCCCCCCCCCCCCCCCCCCCTCTGCTTTTTATTTAAAAAAAAAAGTTTGGAAGGCTGCCTTGACGCTCTTGCCAGTGCAGGCTGACCACCCCCCCCCCCCCCCCCCACCACCCACCCCCACCCCCGCCTTCCCCCGCCAAATATAGAATATCTTCAGATGTCACTGGGGGTCAGTAGAGAGATCGAATTCTGCTGGACCAAATCTCAATCTCAAAAGTGTCCATGTCTTATCTGAGGCATCGCATAGATAGAAAGACAAAACACTGAAAGAAAAAATACATGTATGTGTACTAGCGTTTTGAACCCGGCTTCGCCCGGAGCTCCCGTCCGACCCTGTCTACCCACCTCCTCTCCACCTCTGTAAACCCTTTCTCTGTGTGTTAAGTCTACAGTTGATCTTGCTATTCATGTAGCAGCAGCATACCTTTTTTCTGGCAGGGGACGCTAATGTACTCAAAGAAGGGACGACAGAGTGACTGGTTATAAACTCTGCAGTTTTCTCTCCATACATGAATAGACACTGATGTTAAGCATGTAACAAGGATGTTCTACACCCTGTCCATGCTGCTCGAGACAGACTGCAGTTCTGTCAGTCGCGTGAACGAAACAAAGTGCCAAGTTCATGCAATCAAAACAATTCGGATAGGATTATTATCCATTATAAAAACCACGAATTAACATGCCTTTAAAATTTTGAACTTACATCTAAGGTCATGTGAAAGTCATAAATGGGCTGCGTCAGCGACTTAAGAATTTCTTGTTTCTTTGTTTGGAATGTTGTGCGTGAGGAACACACATACATAGAGTATAAATCTTCTGAATGGCATACGTAAAGTATATAGACACACTGTATCATTATACGATGTTATACATCAAACGAGTAAAACGATGCAATATGTTCATAACTGGCAGACAGCAGGATAGAGGGTGGCTACATATCGTTTATACACAGCTCAGCTTACATTACAAACAGTAACTGATTATTTCAGAATCACAACAAACTGCAGGAAGTTTAAGACTTCGGAATTTCAAGGAATTGTATTTGTAGCAGCCATGTTAATCCACTGTTTACTGGCAATCAATTTCGCTCTTCACTGAATCAGCGTGCCATGTAATGAAGGATACATATGGCTATCGTGACTTGCCAAACTGGTTAATTTTATTGTCGTTCTTGTTGTGACTTTGTTTAATTTCTATTGCCATGTACATTCTCATCAACATGATCTGGCGTGTGAAAACTTTCGAAAAAAAGAAGGGTCATCACTGTCAGGTTTTTGGAGAGAAGTGACATCACAGTCAAGATTGTGATCAACATCATATTATGAAATTCCATATATCTATTCATCCAAGACTTCTGTCTAAAAGTTTTGATATGGAAATGGAATGCCCAATATGTAGACTTGCTTTGCAGACGAAGATTATGAAAGGGGTGGTCGACTGCAGACGCGCTCATGGCTGACAAGGCCAAAGCAGGAAAGGCAGGCCCGGCTACAGTAACTACATGTAAAGGTCTGATTAGGGTTTGATGTCGGTGCATCACAGTTCTTCCTCCTCTGCCTTCTGTCCTCAAGGGTGACCTTGTGGCATTTTTAAAGGAGGGGACGTCTTTGTTAATGGTGTGACGCCAGGTTTTGCGATCTGCAGCTAGGGAGGACCACTGGCAATGGTCGAGATGACATCCACCGAGGCTTTTTTTTTCAGTCTTTGTATCGCTTCTTTGGTGCCCCTCTGTCGCATTGGCCGGTGGACAGTTCGCAACACAGGGGGTCTTGGGTAGGCGATGATCCTCCATCCTGGAGACATGCCCTGCCCAGCACAACTAGGACTTCAGTAGCATGGCCTCAACGCTGGTGAGCTCCATCTGTTTTAGGACTTAACGCTGGTAAGCAAAAAGAAAACCTATACTCAATGTAGTATGAATCAAACTGCTGTTTTGTTTTGTTCTTGTTTTCTGTTCAAAACACAGACAGTTCAACATTTAACGACAATTTGGCACAATTGTCACATTTTTCTCTTTTAGTTCCTTCCATTATTCTTGAGACATTAGTCATCACCGCAAATAGTGGCCTATGTATATCTTTCTGTTTGACAAATATTGCATCTGTCGTTGTTTCAAACCCATTCCTTTTAACGTTACATTACATACAAGAATTCTGAGACATTTTTTTAAGCTTAAAACGTTTGAATTTGATTTCTCAAAGTTTTCTAATACTTTCCAGTAACTTTTCCCAAAGTCTACCTGGGCATGTAGCTTAATGTCCCGTGTTGCAGGTGACTCAGCGTTAAGTATAATTAACAGTAGACTGCTGGTGTTTTCCTGTCCAGCTTCGTCAACCGACATGGAGATAGCATAATTATTCACTTTACTTGAGATTTTAAGAGACTTGCTCAAATCTATAGGACGGGAAGAGCGGAAAGCAGGGTAGGGGTGTGTTTGTGTTGTTCGTTTTTTTTTTTTTTTTCTGTGCAGATAAGTAGGCTGTTTCGGTGTTGACCTCGGAAGGTGTGAGACCGAGGCCACGAGACTTGAGAGTGCATGAGACTCGTTGGTATTTGCACGGCGTGTGGTCAACGATGACGTTAGGAATCGACGCGTCCTTGGAACTGTTAATGCTTTGCTCGTGCAGTTTCATCCACCGTGACCATAGAGATACATCTTGACAATACACTGATGCTGTTTGTCCAGTTTCACTGACTGTGACAGTGGAGGGAGAGAGAGAGAGGTGGGGGGGGGGGGAGGGAGAGTGAAAAAGAGAAAGCGTCTAAACCAGCAAGACTCTCGCTAAGATTCTGTCCGTTTACAATCACCTTAACCCTGGATGCAAACGAGAACAATGTTGTATTCAAGGGCTGAAGATCAGAAAAGAAGTTTTGTTGACGTTGTTGATGTTGTTTTATATTATCATCATTAATATGAATACTTATATAGCGCCTTTCCTCAGCTAGGGAGCAAGCTCTAAGCGCTTTACAATCCACAATTGTTTTACACAACGGGCTGCCTACCTGGGTAGCGCCAGCTGGCGCTTCATTCAGTCGTTTCCCGTGTCATCCAGTCAATCTCGTTCTATATCGTTCACTCAATGTCCTTATTTCCTTCATTCTTTCCATTTCTCACGCAGGGTGCATGCTACGTGTACCGTATCATCCAAACGGGTCTCTCCTGTGTACTTTATATAGAAACGTCATCTGACTGACGCAAGTTTTCACTCTTAAATTTTCCTAGTTTTGTGGATATCTATGTCGTAATCAAATAAAAATTGCCGCATGCATCCATGCAAACCCACACGCTTGTACGTACGCATACATGTATGCATGCGTGCGCAGTATATGTACATTTATAGATGATACTTCTCTACATCACAGATTATCTACGCCCATGGAAAATAAGGATTTTTTTCTGTGTGGTGCGCTTCAAAAATAACCAGAAAGAATGAAGATGTAAGTTGGAAAGATTCCGTCAAAGATTAGCTGACTAGTGACCAAAAGTCGACTGTTTTTGCTACCAATCAAAACTTTTCTTCTTTCTTTTTTTTTTTCTGTTACATTTCTTTTACGTGAAAATAATTGCTGAACATGATAAATTAGGATTTCCTTTCTCACCTGTAACCCCGGGGACAACTTTATTCTATTTCTTTTTTTTTTTTTTTTTTTTTTTTGTCCCCGTCAAAAACGAACTATGGTTGAAACGGAAAGAAACCAATTTAGAAACTAGATTAAACTGCATCGTTGATTTTCATCTCTGATTCCATTATCTTAGTGTATAAGCCGACACTGGACGAGGTGATTTTCTGGTTTCTGTCACCTTCGTTGCCATTGGCAGGGAGAACAGTACCAGACTGGTGTCTCTACCCTTCGCTATAAAGTGTTCCTCGTTTAGGAACAGTGTATAAGTAGTTTGGAATAGTTTTGGCTCTCAACTTTCTAGACAGAAAAAATCTCTTCACTAAAGGCTGAAAGACGATTTTATCTTATATAGCTGTATTGATTCAACTGTTTAAGGAAACTTGACACACAACTGACAGTTCCTCTACATAAAAGCGCCCTCGTTGAAAGTTCAGGTGATTTTGTTTGCGTATGATTACAGTGACTGTGATATAACTGTTGCGCAAAGCCTATAGTAAAACCAATACTTTCTATTCAGAGAGTAGACCTTTAAGACAACCTTATTGAACGGAATTACATATGAACTAATGTAACAGTCCGAGCATGCCTGTGATAACAGTTTCTATACAAAAAAAAAGTTATCATTTCAGGCTTGAGACGATCATCATTTGTACGCGATCATAGCTGTACTGATATGACTTTGTGATTATTAAGCCTGTCGTAAGACCGACAGTTTTCTGTACAGAAAAGAATCCTCATTGAAATACCTAGACGACTCCACCAGAGCACTATTACGGTTGTCTAAATAAACTGAACATAATAAGAACGTTGTGAAAGCAGTATCAAACGAACTACAATCCCAGAGAAACTATATTGGACAGGAAATACATTTCACACCATTTTTATTGGGTGTATTCCTTGACAATGTGGGTGTGTTAAGTGCGTTTTTATATGAATATATATACAGAACATACCAATAATGTCCGACTTGTATGAGTGCGTTGGTCTAGATAAGATTTTTAGATACTCCAACAGTACAGAACAGGAATCTCCCAATACAGTGCAGATGGGTATTCAAGGCAGCAGACGACACATGTTTCACAGCACACACGACCAATAAATGATTTTTTATAACAAGTTTTTGTTTTTATTATCAAAATTGATACATCGATTTTTTTTTTCTGTGCAATTGGTTGCATATATACCTGCATAGGGATTCCAATGTCCCCCTTTCAAATACAAACACACAAACAAACATGAGAGATGTTCTAAAAAAAACATAATTCTTTTTGTCATCACACCCAGTCCCCTCCCCCCTCCACCCCCCCCCCCCCCCCCCTCTCTCTCTCTCTCTCTCTCTCACCTTCCCCTCCCCCCCCCCCCCCTGTCTCTCTCTCTCTCTCTCTTCTCTCTATCTCTGTCTCTGTTCCCAATTGTTTTAGCCCAGCGGAGATCCGGTAGTCTATGAGAATTGCACCTTTTGTTCATCCCTTGTTTGTTTGGTCAATCAGTGGGCGATTGCATCTCTTAAGAGATCCAAGTAAAGGTTGTTCTGCACAATTCTTAGCCGCTGACAATGCTTGGGTTATTGAACAGCAGAGCTGACCACTCAGACTGTTCCATACCTTTTGATCTCCCTTGCATCCTTGGGTGGATCCTCAAAGATATAGGCTCAAAGACTGTCCCCTACATTTTACACTGTTTGCATAATGTTTTTAGTTTTTAACAAGGTGAAGAGACAAAGGCAAGCAACAGGCATTTTCTATTTCTATTTTTGGACAATAAAAAAGGACAGAAAACGAGTGCTGATCAGAAGGCGACACGAAAAAAAAAAAAAAACACGTCTTTTCGGCATGAACATATGAGACAAATCACTGTGGAGGGTGGCAAAACAGGGGAACCCACTCCTTCCTTCCGCACGTCATCATCATTGACTGTGTGCACTCAAGTCTTCTGATTCTCTCAAGTATGCTTTCGATTTAAAAAAAAAAAAAAACCCTCAGAAAACAATGCTTTTCAATTAAAAAAAATTAAACAAACAAAAAAACACACATAAGGTATGCTTTAGATCTGTTATGGACAGAAGAAAGGAAATAGCAATCATTCCACTCTCATGCACACTCACTCACTCAATGTACGAGACACCGTCGTCTACCTTTCCCGCGTTTAGTATTTTGCCTGTACGCAATAACCAAAGACATAAAAGTGCTAAAAGCACTAGTCGACGACTCGACAATGACCCACATAATATCACATATCGAAGGTGTAAAAAGAAATTCGAACATGATAAAACCGTGAGCATCGTATCTGGAGAGAGAGACTCAAGACTCAAAAACTTTGTTACTCAAGGATTAAAGATTTTAGTCAATGCCTATTCTTCCAATCTGTCCTTGCTATTCTACAACATTCGACTAGACAAACTGCACATATTAATAATGGCAGAAACAATGAAGAATATAGCAACATTATAATAATAACAATGATAATAAAAATATTAATGAGAATAAAAAAAAAAATTACACAAACTCAGACGCGTGCGCGTTCACATGCACGCACACGCCCACACATACACGCGCGCACACCCACCCACGTACACACACGCACGCACGCACATTTTCATTAGCTAATACAGAGGCAAGCATAAAAGTAGGGTGTTGAGACTATGGTCAAAGGTAAGATTTATTGTTCAAGTAAATGTTTAAGTATTGCTGATTTGAAGGACGGCAGTGATTGACATGTTTTGGCAGACGGAGGAAGAGAGTTCCACACAGATGGACCAAAAATGCAAAACTAGATTTGAACAAATCAATGCGGACACGTGGTAAAATGTAATTATTTGAATCATATCGCATTGTTGCCATTTGGATAAACTCAGCAAGATATGTTGGCGCCATGTTTGCATGGACTTTAAACATTAGTACTGCTTTATTATAGGTCAGCTGGCTCTGCAGTGGTAACATCATTTTTTGCGAATTTGCTCGTGGTCGATAGAGACTTGTCAGGAAGAATCAGCTTAATTCCCCGTCTATACAAAGAGTTTGATCTTTTTTATGTGATGTTCACCGGCACCACTCCAGACAGTGGACGCATAGTTGATGTGAGAAAGACAATGGGCTTCAAAAAATAATTTCCGAATGTGTGGTTCAACATAACTGAGTTTATGGAGTAAAAAACAAATTGCGAGCCAACTGTTTGCAAACATGATTTATATGTGATTGCCATTTAAAATTCTCGTCGATGATCACGCCTAAGAGACACGATGTTCGGTAACCTGCTCGATCAAGGTTTCATTCATTTTTAGGCTCAACATAAGATGCTGTCGTTGATGTTTCTGTCTCGATGTTAGGACCATACATTTTGTTTTATACGGATTAAGGACCATTCGGTTTTGGTTGAGAGAGAGAGAGAGAGAGAGAGAGAGAGAGAGAGAGAGAGAGAGAGAGAGAGGAGAGAGAGAGAGACGGACAGACAGACAGACACAGACAAACACAGGCACAGACAGAGACAGACAGACAGAGACAGAGAGAGACAGACAGACACAGGCACACAGTGAGAGAGAGAGAGAGAGAGAGAGAGAGAGAGAGAGAGAGAGAGAGAGAGAGAGAGAGACAGAGAGAGAGAGAGCACCAACATCCACTGAGTTAAGAAAGCAAAAATTGCACTGAAACCTAAATGAGTATTTATCAGTGTTGGATCGCTTTTAATTGTACACCATCGATATTCGTGAACTTGTCCCAACATTTTCAATATTCCTATGAACTTGTCCAAATATGTTCGTTGAATATAGCGAACATGTCCAGATACACCGACTCTCTCTCTCGCGACTCAATTTCGATTTTATTAACATGGAAACCACAGCAATATTTTTTTTTTTTTCACTTTACTTGACGAAATCATGAACGAGAAAATGTCACTGGTATTCACTGTCAGTTCTGTAGACGACGGTCACCCCAGGTAAAACTGGATCAGTCCGTGGACAGCGTGCAGCACATGCTTGGGTCTCTGCATGCTTCGTGTTGCCGATGCGTCTTCCTTTCCAAATGCAGGACAATTTAAGACTTTCATCTTATGACATGTGTCTTTCTTCCTGCTTATTAAACCAGAAAAAGCGATCGTCTTCCGAACACGGATCGCAGGAATATTCTTGAACGACCTCGTCTGATTCACACAGCAGCACACTCACATCAACCGTTTGATGGAACACATCCTTCCGAAATACTTTTTGTTGTCTATAGCTTGCTCCAGACTTGTGTCGATGTCCGACTGGTGGATTTCTGGGCCCCTGCTGTTACACTCCGACAGATCGGAGTGCAAACACCGAAGCGTATCCTGAATGGGCGTGGATGTGTAGGTGCGTGCGCGCGTATGTGTGCGTGTATGCGTGTGTGTTTATGAGAATGAATGCATGTGTGTACGAGTGCTCGAGTATGAGAATGTGTGTGTGTGTGTGCGCGCGCGCGTGTGTGTGTGTGTGGGCGTGTGTATATCTGTGTGTGAGTGTGTAAGTTTGAGTGTATGTGAGGGTACGAGTGTGTTCGTATTGAGATGCGTGTATTTGTGTATTTATGTAAGTGCGTACGTTTTTGTGTGTGTGCGCGCGGGCACGCGCGCCCGTATGTGTGTGTGTGTGTATGTACGTGAGTACGCACGTGCGCGCTGACCCCCTTCTCCCCCCCCCCCCCCCCCCCCCCCCCCCCCCCCCCCCCCCCCCCCCCCCCCCGTCCCCTTGTCATTTACGATGCTTTTTGGTGCATATTGTATTTCATTTATTGTGTTCTCTCTTGTTTGTTCATTTTTCATATGCAGCCACACACCCTCTACACACAATCACACACCCCTCCCCCACCCCCCTCTCACTCTCCTTACCCTCCCTGTCCTCTCTCTCT
>JADBJO010000942.1:40000-55000 GCA_016801955.1 Conus betulinus
GTTATCATACTCTGATAGTAGGTTGTTTGAACACCCATATTTGAACAAATTCTAATACGTTTGAACGAACCTCTATCATTTCCTTCAGACTTACGTGACCTGGCTTTTTGTTTTTCCACAGGAGCGCCAAAATTGATAGTCACAAAGTCATTAACGAACATGAACTCGGTGAAAACAGCTGTGCCTCGGACCTCGAGAGTACGCTCCCTTTGGAAACTTACACCTCTTGCGAGGGTGAAAAGTATCCATAGTGCCGACGCAAATGAATCCCCCTCCTTTACACTTGTAAGTTCAACCCACGATTTTGCCCTCCCTCCCTCCGTTTTCCCCCACTCCTGTTGGTCTGAACAATTAAGTAGTAGTCGGGGAAAACAAGTGCAAGTTAACACTTCTAGCATTATAGTAATGACTCGGCAAAAATCTACTAATATCGAAAACAATTTTTTAATAATAATAATAATAAAATATTTTTTTAAGGGGTGGGGGTGGAGAACTGAAAATGAAATAAATGGGAAAATACATTATAAATATGAAAAAACTCTTCACTAGCTGCATGTGGGGAACCATTGTAATCCCTCTCGAAGGCAGATCTATGTGTGTTGTCTGCTCCTAGGCCTTTCGTCGGCTGGATCGAACTCATCAGAGAGACACGATTAATTGTGTCTGTGGCTAGTGTGCTCTTGGTGTCAAATAGAGACACACCACAGTCCGTATTTCTGTGGTGTTCTCACCACCAAGGATTCAAAAGAAGAATCCAACAGCACCCCCAAAGCAACCAGCAAAGGATAGCAAAGGAAACAAAACGAAAGTTTGGAGAGGAAAAAAAAAGGTGCTGAAAAGCTAGAAACATTATCCAAACAGTATAACATGTAGGGGACAATCTTTGAGTCTATATGCTTGAGGATCCACTAAAGGATGCAAGGGAGATACGGAACAGTCTGAGTGGTCAGCTCTGCTGTTCAATAGCCCAAGCACTGTCAGCGGCTAAGAATGTGCAGAATGACCTTTACTTGGATCTCCTACGAGATGCAATCGCCCACTGACTGACCAAACAATATAATGCTGAACAATCAAGTAACAGGGGAAAACGAAGTGCAGGTTGACAATTCTTCTGTCATTATAGTAATGACTTGGCAAAGATCCGTTAAGTCTTTCAGGAGGCATACATATAACAAAACCCCAGTTTTCTGTTAAAAAAAAAAAAATCAAATAATAGTAATAATGATAATAATAACCTCTTTACGAATACATCTTCCTCTGAAAATGATCAAAGCGATGATTAACGATCTTGAAAATGTTCTGATTTTCCATACTTGGCCCAAATTAAAGGACATAATGGAAAGCTTTCAGATTATCTACTTACCCTCATCAATATATTCCTCTCGCTCTCGCTCTCTCTCTCTCCGCGCACACATGCGTTCGCAGGTACACCATAATACAGAATGCACAAACATTGTTAAAATCACATACAGGTGCGCGCGCGCGCGCGCGTGCTCAAGAACGTTTAGGGCTATGACATCGATTTTAGACATCCGATCATCCAAATTGTCACCGACTGAAATGTTTGAACGAATCGAGAGCGCAAATTTGCTGACAGTCACGGAGGGATTACAATAATGCTTGCTAAAGAAACACAACTGATTTTCATTACAGGAGAATGTATTACATGGTTACTTCCCTTCGCGCGACCAAGAAAGAAAAGAACACGCACACACACACACACACTTTTCACACACACACACACACACACTGACAGGGGAATGACGACAATGAAAACAGCTCACCTGTCCGCAAGGCAGACGGCCACGTGCAGGGAACGCCACAGAGCAGCTGAGAGTCGTCGACGACGGAGACAGCCGGGCGAGCTCAGGGGCCAGCATTCTCCCGCCCTCCCTCCAATGCCGCCGCCGCCTCCACACTCCACCCACCTCTGGCTCGCCTCCTGACCACATGGCACGATCTGCATAGGGGCTTCCTGGCACCACGGGCACTGGCTCCCCCTCTCCCGCGGCGTCCTGCTGCTTAAGGACCCTGTTCCTGCCGCCTCTGCCGCGGTACCTTGCTGGGGGTGGTGGTGGTGGTGGTGGTGGTGGTACGTCGTCGTCACTGTCTTCTGCTGCTGATGCTGATGAGGAGGAGTTTGCAGCATGCACATTGGCAGCTCTTTGACTATGGCCAGGGTCATGGTGTGTGGGTTGGTCGGTTTGCTCTCGCCGTGGTGCTAGAGGTCTGCCTGATCCTCATGGGGAAAAAAAAGTCGATTGATCTGTCGTTGCTTTTCCTCCTTTAAAAAGAGAGAGAGAGAGAGAGAGAGAGAGAGAGAGAGAGAGAGAGAGAGAGAGAGAGAGAAAAAAAAGAAATTAAAAGGACATAAAAAGTACAAGATTTTCAGATATGAATGAAGAAGATTTCTACTAGTAAGAATTTGAAAATAAATAAATAAATAAATAAACAATAAGCAAACAAATAAATAAATGAATAAAGCTTTAAGTCGACTGATCTTTCCTTGCTTTTCCTCCCTCCTGAAAACAAAAACTGATATGAATGAATAAATTAGCTTTCTTCCAGATAGAATTATATATAAACAAATAAAAATTAAATAAATAAGGTAAATAAATAAATAAAAGGTTTCAACATTTGTAAGCAGTTTGTGAATGTTTCACCGTTGATTTTGACGTTTCCTGCGAAATGAATTACCCGTGTGTGTGTGTGTGTGTGTGTGTGTGTGTGTGTGTGTGTGTGTGTGTGTGTTGCACCCTTAAAATCTTTGGCTAAAATGAGCTCTTTCTTTTGACATGTTCCCCGATTCTTTCGCCAAAGCCTATTCCCAAGAGCTACCCTTCACATCAATCAGTCTTCCCTGCGGTGGCTGGTTGCAACTGATCAGTTAAACAACCGCGCATTTCAAATCAACTGAAGATAAAAAAAATAACACGATATATATATATATATATATATATATATATATATTGTGTATAGTAGTAGTAGTAGTAGTTCAGTTTCACGTCTTTTCACATATGTGATATTAGAGAGAGAGAGAGAGAGAGAGAGAGAGAGAGAGAGAGAGAGGATAACTGTCTGTGACTATGTAAGGTATGCATAATGTGGTAATCTAAGTGCATACATATGTTTTCTCTAAACATCCCTACAACATACCTGAAAATTATCTTAAAGTAAATGCTTAACTGGACTACAAATTAAAGAGAAAACAACATTGAAGGCAAGCTTTAAATCTGAAAAGGCATCACACAAACACATGCCTGATAATGGTGGTAAATCAGCTTGAAGAGGTAAACAGTCAAACAAATGCTTGCTGGTTATTCTTCGTTCTCCACAAATACATTTTGCTTTCGTTTGTATGTTTAGTTTTTAAGGCATCAAGTTTAAATTTATAAAATATTGAAACGAAATTTCTGTATTGGTACATATTTTTTCACTTGTAAATGAGGCATGTTTGTTTACATGTTCATGATTAATTTAAATGAGTGTTTTTTATCAACCACATCAAGCAACGTATTTTTGTAGTGTTTTCTGAACCGGCACCAGACGGTTTGCTTCAACAACTGATTGGCTTCAGGTAAAGAAAAGGATGTATTCAATACCGTGCCGCACTTTTCATTTCTGGCTCTTCTCTTTGCACATATATCAGCCAGCTCATTACCCCAAATACCACAATGCGATGGAATGCAACAGAAGGTGACACCAGTTCCTTTACATATCAAGACATGAATAAGATGACATATTTCATGTATAAGAAAGTTGTTCGAAACGGTATTTGGAAATTTATGGTTTGCAGAACAGACACTGAATCCACACAAATAGCTATTTTAAATATTGATTGTGGGCAAGTCAATTAATGTGTGTGTGTGTGTGTGTGTGTGTGTGCGTGCGTGTGCGTGTGTGTGTGTGTGTGTGTGTGTGTGTGTGTGTCTGGACATTGAAGGTGTGATATATGCAAGTGTCTCTTATTAACTTGAATCAGTGATAATTTTTGTTTTAAACCTATGGGCTCAGGCTTTTTACCAAAAACTAGTTTCCAAATTTTCAGGGGGTCACAAAAGTATTTATGGGGTCACACGTTGTACTTGAAAAAAAAAAATGTACTAAACGCCAAGGGCCAACAGACGTTCTCATCTCATGACTAGAACTCTTCAACAAATCTCATTTCTCTCTGCCTCTCAGTCGCACAGCTCTCCTCTTTTTATGTTAGCTAAAATAATATTCACGAACGTACTCGATCATTCTTTCCTAGAATATTCGGTGTATAAGTAAGCTCAACAAATGAAATCGCGACAAAGTTTATGCGAATGTGATTCGATCAGCTTCTACAACATTCTCGAACCTTCCATAATACGCTAGCAGCTTACGGAGACCTGGTGGACATTCCAATATAATCGAGAATATTCCAATTGCATCATCAATCGATCCTACAACAAAGTAAGCAATCGGGCATGCGTTTACTTTCCAAATGTTTTAAAATTAATCAACAATAACACAAAATATAGAGATCCGTAGGCGTTAAGTAAAAGAAGGCTTGCAACTCGTCATTATTGCTATGACGTCTTTCGCAACAAAAGTTCCTCCTCTCTTCAAGTTGTCTCCCTTTTAAATTGTAACACACACACACACACACACATATACACACACACGCGCGCGCGCGCGTGTGCGCGAACGCACATAGACTACACACACGCACGCACGCAGATACAAAAACGCGCGCGCGCGCGCACGCTTGCCTGCCCACTGACTGGCTTACAAACATAAATACACAGAGAGACAAAAATGATTGAGAAAAGAGGTACTAATAATAAAGTTAATAAAACACCCTAAATTATGCTAAACATTATTCATTCAGTTTCGTGTTCCAATGTCGGCAAAGTGATATCAACCGAGATGAATAAATGTCAACACCTGCACTATCAGCATTCTAACGGTGAAACTTGGTACATGGGATGTCCTCTTCGATTATCGTCACAACATTTCCATCAAATGAGCCATTTCCGTCAGCACTGAAATGCTTTATTGCTTGACTACATTTCAGTCGCCTTGCAGTGATCATGGAAACCACGTGACAAACAAGAGGTGAGTGATGAATGTTAACGGAACCTTTGACGAACCTATGTAAACTGGCATTCTTGCACTGTGCGCAACATTCGGATGCATGTCTATGTTCCCTCAGCTCCATGTTCCCTCAGCTCTATGTTCCCTCAAGTCAAGTTACATGCTATGTCATGTCATGTCATAATGCCATGTCATATCATGCCATGTGCCATGACATATGCCATGCCATACTACATGACGTAAATATCTCTTGACGTGAGGGAACATAGAGCTGAGGGAACATAGAGCTAATTCTCCTAACAAACCGCTCTATGTTCCCTCAGCTCTATGTTCCCTCAGTTCAAGTTACATGATGACCAGAGGTCAACTAATGGTCAGAGTGACCAGTGGTCAAGCAATGGTCAGTGTGACAGTGTTTAAGCAATGGTCAGAATGATCATTGGTCACCATTGCTTGACCACAGGTCATTCTGACCATTGCTTGACCACTGGTCACTCTGACCATTGCTTGACCAATGATCATTCTACCACTGGTCACTTTGACATGACATGACATGTTACTTGACTTGAGGGAACATAGAGCTGAGGGAACATAGAGCTGAGGGAACATAGAGCTGACCCCACACGTTCGTGCGTATACGGAACCCATTTTAATTGTCCTAACCGGCCATATTCTATACATCACTCGAACGTCCTATTCGCTGGATTATCATCCGCAAGCCACAGCTGAACTGTCGGTTTTAATTCTGAAAAGCTGAATTTCGTAAGGTTTTCCATGCTTTTCGCACATGGCCGAATCACATGATTTTGTGGTCCCAAACAAAGACTTGGTTGGTTTTCAGAAGAGGAGAGTTCTCAAGCGGAACTTATTAATCGATTCAAAATGTTTTCAAACGTTCGATGAAAGTTGCGTATTATTTACTTCGATCGTGACCGATCGGACTAAAGGGCTTTTGCATAATGCGCTGCTCGGAGATGTAAAATGCGTCGCGATAAATGGTGAATTCGGGCATTTTATGCGTCAGAGACGCACTTTTGTGCGTATGAGAATTATCACCGACTTAAAGAGAGATTATATTACATGGGCAAGCAAACTCCTGTAGACCTATAAGAGAGTTCCAAATGTAAATCGCCTTTCACTTGTTACGGTCATCTGTTATACAAGCTTATCTACTCCACTTCAGTGTAAAATCATGAAGCAATAGTCAAGGGAAAAAAAATGTTTTTGAACTTTTTTTCCCTGTAGGAATTGGGGTCATGGAATATTTCTGACAAAAAGGCCGGTGTTCTGGGAATAGCCAAAGTATACGCTTAAACCCCAGCATTCAGTTTTCAAGAAATACATATTGCTCGGGTGAGACAGAATAATTATGTCAATGTCGTGTGTGTGAGGGGGGGGGGGGGGGGGGTGCTTTTTCCCGGGGCTGGGACATAATCCCTGAATATCCGTTTTTTTCCATGTGACGCAACTTTCTTGTATCGTGCATACCTTCGCATAATTATGTCATTTCAGTGAAGATTGCGTTGCCGTACTTCAAGCTGAAGCAGAACAGTACTCGGGGGTAAATGTGCAGATTACTAAAAAAAAAAAAAAAAAAAAAAAAAAATCTGCGCACACACACACAAAGGAAATCCTTCCCCACTCACCTTCTTCCTGTCGGTATTCAAAACACACGATCCTCGTGTCTGAACTGTAGTTTTTCAACCATGCACCGCAACACGCGTGACACAAATCTCGTGCACATGTAGTTTCATCTGTGCGCCATGTGCCCGCGTTTTTCCACTCCGTTTTAACACACACGTCAATGAGCAAGCTCTGCACTCACTGCGCGCGCCTGCCTGCCTGCACTTTCTCTGTTGTTCTACCCACTCGGCAGGTCAACCTCCCCTCCCCCCCCCCCCCCCCCCTCCCCCCGATCTGTTCGCGGCGTCCGTGTTCAGTCCAAAAAAAACCGCCAACCGCCAATCACAGAGCTCGTTAAAGCTGGAAGGTCGAGCCACAAGTCTGCCAATCAAATTACGCGACACTTGGAGAATAATTGAAGATGTCGGACAGACGGCTTTATCTGAACGTGATTAGCAGACGTGTGAAAACACACACGGAGACGGGGGAGAGGGGGCGGGGGGTGGATGGTGATAGAAAGAGGAGAGGGAGAGTTGGGGCTGAAGAGGGGACAAGACGGTGGAGTACGTAGAAGAGAAGAGTGGGAGGGGGTGGGAGGTGTGAACAGTATCTCAGGAGGACCCCGTAAGGCTTATCAGGGACGTTGATCTCACTAATCCGGCAGTCATAAACAGTTGTGTTCCAACCGACAGAGAGGGGAGAAGGGGAGGGAGAGAGGAGGGTGAGATAGGCAAAGGGGTTGGGGGAACTGGAGAGATAGAGCGAGTCAGTCAAAGATAGACAGAGAGACGACGGTGAAAATCGATGGAAAGTAAGTTCAGTGGTTGCTTTTGTCAGAGACCGATTTTTTTTTTTGTTTATTGATTTATTGATCGATCGATCGACCGATCGAGCCATTGATTGATCGATGGTATATTTTTCTTTGTATCTATTTTTTTTTATATTGATTTGATCGATCGATCGACCGATCGAGCCATTGGTTTATCGATGGTATATTTCTTTGTATCTATTCTTTTTCGACTGATTTCATGCAGCCATTTATTTAGTATTCTGTATTCTAATGCGCATTGTTATCTGGTACTGCCATTTATAAGCCTATAATCGTGTATCCTGCTTGAAGAGTACAAAATCTCAGACAGACAGACAGACAGACAGACTGACTGACTGACTGACCGACCGACCGACCGAGAGACGGACGGACGGGCAGATAGAGAGGAGGTGAGGGAGGGGGCTGGCAGGGAAGAGAGAGGGGGAGGGGGGACGCGGGGGGGGGGGGGGTGTCTTTCAACGACAAGAGAAACAGACAGGTGGTTGGTTATACAGGACAGCAGGTCAATGAAATCACTTGCTGACCATTTCAGGACTGGTGGGGCCGCTCGCCCGGGCTTCATGAGAAAGGGAAGAGGAGGGAGGAGAGGGTGGGCTGTAGACATCAAGGGGAGTAGTAAGTGGGCCGGCAAAGAAGAGAGTGAAGGATGGAGTGGAGTGGGGAGGGGTGGGAGAACAGAGCAGGAGAGAGGTGATGCTGATACATAAACCACAAAGAAAGAATGACGAGAGAGATGTAGACATATGTCTGCAGGAACCTTGTCCTTAAGGGCCTCAGGCCGATAGGACGTAAATCTCACCCTTAACAGTAACAACAAAATGACGAGAGAGAGAGGGAGAGAGACGGACAGAGAGAGCTGCAGAGTAACTCACATCTAGCCTTCTCCCAATAGAGGCTGAAGAAATATATAGTACGCAACTGATGAAAAGTGCACACACAATCAAGAACGCTTGAAATTTGGTTAAAACGAAAACATTCTCTTGATGGAGAGGGGGGGGGGGGGGGGGGGGTGTCACCAATCACCAATATGCAACATACGGCCCGTCATCAATGCAGTTATCGCGAACAAAAATTCTTGATTTAACAAAATCAGTACAGAAAATTGAGAATACTCACTTACCTCACAACACACACATTCAACATCCTCTCTAAAGAAACAATAGCTGCTCATCAACTAATAATTTACTACATACTGTGCTGCGAAACTTAAATGCTTTGTACATGTCAACAGCCAATTGTCTGACAGTGGTAGGTTTTTTCTTTCTTTTTTCTTTTTTTTTTTTTGTTTTGTTGTGTTGTGTTTTGTTTCGTTTGTTTTTTTGTTTGTTTGTTTGTTTTGCCATAAGTGAAGAAAATCGACACAATGAAGAATGACTTCTGTACTGAAGACCGGAGAATTTATACTGACACACGTATGTTGCCACATCGGCTGCCACATCGGCTCGCTCTCTCTCTCTCTCTCTCTCTCTCTCTCTCTCTCTCTCTCTCTCTCTCTCTCTGTTTGTATGGTTTAGTTGCTATTCGTGCTGTTTGTTGCCAGTCACTCTTAGTTCCTCAGCGCGGTAAGTGCTGGATGTGATATTTCAGAGGAATGAACTGATTTCTAAGATCACCGAAGGCAGGGTAGCAAAACAAAGCAAATCTCATTTCTCAGCTTTTTTTTTTTTTCTCACTTAATGAACAGATAAGATCATCGCACGCATTATGTTTTGCTATGACTATCAATATAGGATAGATCAGACATTCCGAATCTGAAGTTCACAATGCGTTTTAGCCGCCTGTCTATTAACACCGACAGACAAGTCGGAATGTATGCAGGATAGATATGTGAACCGCCCATACAACACCGGTCACGTTCCTGTACTTGACCATTCTTATCATCTTGCAGTCACTCAGCCTATTTCGACATGTTCAAATTCTTAAATCCACTACACTCTCTTAGACGCAGACATAAACAAATCTCCATACTTTGAACCTCATCCTTACCTTCGAATCCGGTTTATCATACCCTTTGCACAGAGAGAGAGAGAGAGAGAGGGGGGGGGGGGGGGGGGGGAGGGGGGGCAAGGACATAGGGCGCTGGATGTGTGATCGTAAAAGGGGACTAGGATGGCAAAATGTTGAGAGGTCCAGTTTATCTCCTACTTCCCCCAGCCACCCCCACCCCCACCCCCTATCCCCACCACCGCCCACATCTCAAGATTTGGAGCGAAGGAGATACCAATAACTGAAGAATGACTTTTGTACTGACGACCGGGCAATCTAAACTGACACACGTATGTTGCCCACATCTGTTCTCTCTCTCTCTCTCTCCTCTCTCTCTCTCTCTCTCTCTGTATGGTTTAGTGGCTATTCATGCTGTTAGTTGCCAGTCACTCTTAGTTCCTCAGCGGGACAAGTGCTGGATGTAAAAAAAAAGCATGTATTTCCTCATCTCTTACCCTTGGAAATAAAGATTCTCTCTCTCTCTCTCTCTCTCTCTCCTCTCTCTCTCTCTCTCTCTCTCTCTCTCTCTCCTCTCTCTCTCCCCCCCCCCCCCCCCCCCCCCCCCCCCCCCCCCCCCCCCCACCCACCCTCGCTCGCTCGCTCGCTTGCGTGCGTTCCAACCACGTCACGATTGTACGACTGTACAAACTGCTGACGTCAGAGATTGTGCGTATGTTACGTTGCGTCTGAAAACGAGGGTCTTTAAATGAGATCGTTCAGGAAAATACGACCGCGTACGCCGTAAACACGACTGTCGTTACATACAGAGTAACGCATACATCACTAGCCTACTTCAGCCAACACGGAGCACAGTGTATTCCAGCTGCAAAATAGTACCCGTCCACACACACACACCACACACACACACACACACACACACAGAGAGAGAGAGAGAGAGAGAGAGAGAGAGAGAGAGACGCTTCTACGTATTTTGATTGACATTGACCTATACAGTCTTTGTGTCAAGGGGGAACAAGACCATATCTGCAGCGCCAGGAAAGCAAAAAAAAAAAAAATCTGAAATGAATTGGGTAAACTGAACAGCTAAGTATGTAAATGTTTTAAACAATCAATGCGTTTCAAAATGCAGTCACAGAAAAGTCAAAGAACGATTCATCTTAACAGCAGATAAAATTCAAAGAAGAGAAAGAAAACATTACACACACACACACACACACACACACACACACACACACACACACATACAGAGCGAGTATGAAGTATGAAAAGGGGGATAATTTGAAGCAAGTTTTGCCAGTTGAAGAGTACCGTCCCTTGAGTTTTTTCCCCTTTTCTGAGAGAGAGAGAGAGGGGAGGGGAGAGACGAAAAACTACGGCCGTGGCGACTGTCGTGTGTTTGGAAACAATATGATGTTTGCCATACCAAACAAAAACTGGGATCGAGTCTGGCACAAGGTGCACTCACACAACTAAAGAAAAGAAACAGGGGGAGAAAAAACAACAGTTGATGAAATATGACGGTAAATACTTGCGAATTACTAGACCTACGTCTAAAAGGACGTCGTGTAAACAGAAATAATTCAGATATGGTAAACACATATACAGGTTTCTGTGCACACACAGAGAGACAGACAGAGAGAGAGAGAGAGAGAGAGAGAGAGAGAGAGAGAGAGAGAGAGAGAGAAAATTTGACAATTTGTGAATACAAGTTAAACGTCTACTCGAATGATGTGGCCCGCAAGGATGACCCTTCCCAGCAAAATGAAGGGGTAGGGGAGGGAGAGGGGTGGGAGGAGTCAGTGGAGGAAGAAGAGGGCAGACGGGGGCTTGCACCCTGCACTAACAGCACCTAGACGTGGATGGTGACCTTCACTACGCATGACGCCGAGGCTGTTGAGACATTGTTGGCAGTCGGTACCCAGGTCTGTCGGGGGTCCTGCAGATAAGTGTGTCACACGACGGTCTCTACATACACACTCACGTGCAAAGACCGTCACGCGCCACGCACGCAACCACACGCGTGACTCTTTTCTTTCAATAAAACAAATCAGAATACCATTTGATAGTTTCTTCCCCAGTAAAAAAAAAAAAAAAAAAAAAAAAAAAAAAGTTAAAAAAAAGTTTCTTTCTTTCTTTCTGCGCCGCACTTCTTTCGGCGCGCAGGGATTTTAATTTCTTTCTTTGGCCAATGTATAATTCATCCAACAATATTCCGAAGGAAAAAAAAAAAACACCATCAAACACTATTTCTGTTCATACATTCATTATGCAAATTCTTTCCCCTTTCTTTTGGGTCATACAGATGCTGAACCTGCCCCACACGAACGATTCGCTCTGGGTTCACAGACCCCAACTCCCCTTCACCAAAATACTCTGGATTCTTCCCATCATTTTTTTGTTGTTGTTTTTTTTGTTTGTTTTTTTTTTTTCTTTTTTTTTCTAGAAGAAAATCGGAATCATCTTGGCAGAGGACATCATACCAAGGGGCTGTCTGGGTTCCAAATACAGGGGGCTTGCTCCTAGAATCAACAAAACCTTTTTTCTTTTAACTTGTTTCTCTTCTTTACTTCCGCTCTCTCTCTCGTCTGCTGCCTCCGCTAGAGTGCCATGTAATCTTTTCTTTTCCGAGAGCACAAATCACGACTCAAAACAAAACAAAAAAAGAAAACAAAAGGAAGAACGAAAAAACGACCAATGAGGAACAAGCACCCTGTAAAGGCGAGTTTTTAATACGAGTTCAAAGTGCACACAAAAATGTTTTGCTCTCTCTCTCTCTCTCTCTCTCTCTCTCTCTCTCCTCCCTCCCCCCCCCCCCCCCCCCCCCCCCCCCCCCCCCCCCCCCCCCGGGACGCATACTGCCATAACGATGACACCTATGTATTATACAACGACTTCGTAAGTGTGTGTGTGTGTGTGTGTGTGTGTGTGTCAACGGATATTTGAAACCTAATTGCTTTTGTCCCTCGCATCTAGGTCGCGAATGATAGGATATCTATTGATGTCTCCATAGACAAAGTCACTGGATGTTCGCATTTTAACTCCTAAAAATTTCTTTACGGCAAACAGGTGTACCTTTTCACAATGGCGTGAACAGCGTCTAGTCCCCAAAGTTCTGCACCGTACGGAGCAATGGGTTGAACCTGGAAACCTGGAACTTCAACATCAAATCTAAACAGCAGAGCTTTCTTTGCTTTACTTTCCAGGTTATTGCATGCCAGTCTGAAGCTAAATTTTATTGAAAACAGTATACCCAAGTATTTTCGAGCATTTACAACAGACAACACAGCATGATTATACGTCCAATTTTCTGTTGCTGCCAAATATTCACCTTTTCTAAACACAATCATACACCTTTTACTTAAATTCGTTTTCAAATCAAGAGAAAACGCTGCGAGTTGCAGACTGTTTAACTGAGTTTGCAAACCAATTACTGTCTCTGATAACAGTACATCATAATCTGCTAGTAGTAAGATAAAGAGCTCAAAATAGTCGATTGCATTGCATTGCACTATGCTTACCATTTTGAATTTCTTCTATGACAAGTTCGTTATTAAACAAAGAAATAAATTCGGACTTCACACATCACCCCGCTTAACACTGTAAGTGCACATGATAAAATCAATTAGTTTATATCCACACTGTGCCTTAATTTTTACATTATTATATGTAATTTTCATGCAATGGTAAAGATTAACATTTGCACCATTTTTGACTAGAATTGACCCCCAAAAAATCCTGTTTATGGTATCAAAATCCTTCTCAAAATCAATAAATGCTACATATTTTTCTGTCGAAAGAGAACTGTTTTTGAACAAGAGCTAACAAAGTAAACATATGATCAATAGTCGAATAGTTCTTTTCGACCCCTGCTTGACAGTCCCTGGTAATGTTATATTCGTCAACCCACTCTTACACACGATGATTGATAACTGTACTGTAAATTCTAATATAGCATAATGAAATACCCCTGTAATTGTTAGGGTTGTTGAAATCTCCGGTTTTGAGCAGAGGAAGCAGAATACTTTCTGTCCAAGCGTCTGGGAATACATCTTTCTGAAACAAAGCGTTTTTTAAAAAAAATATGACAAAGAAATCTGCAACACAATCATCTGCATTTTTTTAACAATTCTCTACAGGTATTCCATCCGACCCAACATCTTTTCTAATTCTTATCTTTCTGACTGTTAAAGGAACTTCTTTTGAAATTGGTCGACTGAAATAATTATCATTACCATCAATATTCAATTCCTCCTCATCTGCTTTCTTTTTCACTTTCTTTTCGAGTAAATTTGTGAAGTGTTGAAACCGGCCATTCAGTGTGATATCATTACTAATGTATTTTCTTTTACATGAAAGTTTTTTTTTTACATTTCCCCAAACTTGTTTTTGATTATCCACATAAGATAACAATTCATTTAACAGCAACTTGTGGAAATCGTTTTCATTGCGTTTTAATAAATGTTTATATTTTCTACGTGCAGTACAAAAAATGTTCGTCTTACATGATCTCTTAGTCGACGGGCAATTCCGTAAAGCTTTCTTAATTATTTCTTTGCTGTCTTACATGCATGATCGTACCAGCCATCTGATTTATCATTGTCACCGGTGCTGATCTGCTTATTCCTGCATTCAGCACATCGCTTAACACAATCGTTAAAAGTAGACAAAGCTTTGTCGATATCATAATCGATGAAACGTACAGTTAGTTCTAATATTCTACGAGATTCCTCAGAGTGCATTGAGCTGAATAACACTGACTCTGCATTATTGTTTCAGATTATCCTTTCTATTTGTTGTTATGTCCCTTCACATGGAATGCCCTGTGCGTGCCTGCATCCTATGTGAACACAGCGCAGGCTTCGAAGGGTAACTCGCAGGCAGCGCTCGCAGAGACTACGGCCAAGAGGGCAATTTTTCAGCCCAGCCCTGCCAGTGCTTCGTGTTCTTATTACGGGCCTCTGGCCGATAGGATGTACAGTTCGCTGCGAGTGTGGCATAGCAGCGGACGCCAGGGGAGAGGTGGCAGCTCTCCTTTGAGGGACACTGATGTGAGAGATCAGTGTCGGGCGGCACAGTCAACCTTCCAGCCATATGGGTGACGGCAGGTCTAGCCTGTGTCGCCGGGGGACGGGCTCCTGGAGACGTTTGGCCATCGGCGAAGGGGCGTTGCCTGACTGTGACTACTATGGCCTGGAAAGCCATGCTCTGTTTGGGGCGGCGGACATGGTGGGCACTCCTTATGGGGTTGGGTTGAAAAAATTGCCCTCTCGGCAGTCAGCGTGTACCCGCCGAATATTAGGGACTCGTGCAGCGCTCCAGCGACCTTTGTCCTGTTCCCTCCTTGAGGGCGGCCTCAGGCGGCACAGGACCATCGCTTCCCGAGCATGAAGAAGGCCGCCCGGTAGTCCTGAAGACAGCCTGACGTTTGGGGTAAAGAAGGCAACACACACCGACGCCCATCGTCGGTCGACCAACAACCTGAATTGAACCAACGTTCAAGAGCAACACGGGCAAAACTGAACCAACGTTCAAGAGGAACA
>JADBJO010000942.1:60000-127500 GCA_016801955.1 Conus betulinus
CAGTCACACAGTCCTCACACAGTTCAGAAACCACTCACGGGAGCAGTTCGTGGAGTCCTTCCAGGGACTCCCACCCAACAGAAGGACACAAGTCGTCGTCCCGACGAACTCTGAAGTCCTTTCAAACACCAGCTCCTTGCTGACCTCAAGGACAGCCTCTCGACATCCCTCCCACCCCCCCCCCCCCCCCCACGGGGTGAAGGCAGCGGCTGGCTCGTGCTGCACCCCACACCCGGCTGGCAGTGCACACACGATGTCTACTGTCCCTCGGTCAGTCTCTCCATACCCCTCCATGGGGTAGAGACAGGGGCTGGGCACGGGCTGCACCCCACACCGGATGGCAATCAGTTCCAGGTCAGACACGGGGCTTCACCGACACTTGGGGGAACTGATAGCTACCTGGATTATCTGGCCTACTTCCAACACATTTATCGTTCTTGTTTGTAATTAATAGTAACTCTTCCCATGATACATTTTAGTGGAATTTGGGGGGAAATACCCATAATAAAATCTACTAAGTTTCAATACAGTGGATGCATTACAATAGTAAAAATTCTTTGTGTAACACCATGATTGTTTACATTGAAGGAAAGGATTTCCACATTGAACCCTTTTTCAAAGTACCAAGAATACAATTATTACATGTAGAGGAACGAATTCCGTTTTGTCCCATGTTATCAAGAACAGAATGTTTTGGGCGTATCACATCATCACTAGATGTGTCAAATTACATTTTAAGTAACGATTTCCGTTCGTCTTTTTTTTATCTTTCGACAACGGGAATCAGAATACATTTTCTAGTAATTTATGCACAATTATTTTCATTGCCCACTTCCAGAGCTCACTAACGCTCACATCATTTTAATACTTTAGGGAAAAGATAAACACCTTGTTTTCAATACTACAGTGATTCATCTATGTTACTTTTCCCCAAACACATGCATATTCTTTCCTCTACACACTCCATTCTTCTCATCCACCTCTCGACTCACACATTCACTAACTACAACTTCCTCTCCACACCCTGTCTTGTCAAATCATAAGATATATCAAGGGAACAATCAAACATTTTAGACCTTTACCAAGAGCTGTAAAGTTCCCGACCACCTGTAGAAGAAGAAAAAAAAACTTCATTAATACAAACCCTAACTTCAATTCAGTTATCACCACATACCTGACTGCCACCGAGGACCTGCCTTCAGTCTCCCTTCGGCTCTTCTGAGTAAGTTGCTTGGCCGGTATCTCTGCGAAGAGAAATCCTCGCTCACCCGACTAACACAAAACGCAGATGAGTGGCTGTCAGGTAAAACAGGCCAACCGGTTTTACAGGTTTACCTGTTCCGGTCACACATGTCCCCAGAATTTGGGACTGGTCGAAACACGGTCCGTCGCACCTGTGTTGGTTACTGAACACATAAACTGTACAAATCGATGTTCCTGTGTTCAGCTCTGTCCCCTATATATGTGTGTTGTGTATTAATGAGTGTGTACATGAATACGCGCGGGCAGCGTGTGTGTGTGTGTGTGTGTGTGTGTGTGTGTGCGTGCGTGCGTGCGTGCGTGCGTGTGTGTGTGTTGGCTAGCCTATATTGATCATGTTTGCTTCTCGAAATAATTACCTTCATTTTCATAATCGACTGAATGATTGTCATACCTAGTTCCACAAATGCTATCCATGGTGTGCGTTTACGTGAGGGATGAAAGTCGGGGGAAGAATGGGGGTGTCATGGACATACTAATTTACATCATGCCATGTTGTTGCGCTCACGAATAAGCCGGTGTTATCTCCTTCGAGAATTCCTGTTCTTAAACACTTTTACAATGTCATAAGCTTTGTTTACTGTTAATATCTATACACATTCCGTAGCAGGACGTTGTTTCCAAACTGATTTAAACATTTGCTCGAATCTATGCTAATGTAAAATGGCTACAGATTGTGATGATGATATATGCTTGTGCGTTCGTTCTTGGGAGAGAGGGGGGGTGGTAAGAGATTGCGTAGGGTGGGGAGTATGGGTGTTAGGGGTGATTAGTGGGGGAGTGTTATCATAATAGAGCCTGAACAGGTAGTAGAACAGCTTGAGAGCTTGATACCAGCCAAAACTATACATCGTAAATCTACACGCAATATGGATATCAAAGTATTCCAAAAACGGGATCATGATCTTTTACTCCTGATCCTACACACAACTTTGTGAGTGGTTTACTACCTTGCTGTCCTCGGCAAAACGGCGAAAGTTTTCGCTGACACTCTTCAGTTATGAGTATGTCCACACTGATTGTTCAAAGCACAGAAAGTGACAAACGTAACGAATTGAATATCTCGTATGTTGAGCAGGAATGCGTCCGATCGTACTAGGTCAACGTCTAGCGCGTGAATTTGTGATAGTGACAATCTACGTCCGTCAGGCCCATGAGTGACAGTTTAAGTATAGTGACAATCTACGTCCATCAGGCCCATGAGTAACAGTTTAAGTTTCCAACTATGTTTCTGCATAGAAGCGTCATTGCGGACGCCTTAGTCCACATAGCTTTCAAGCTAAGTCACGTGATGATTGTGAACAGGGGTAAAGCAAGGCGAATGAATAAGTGAATGAATAACAAGATGCAAAGCATATAAACGTACTCCCAGTTTATCTTGAATATGCCTGAGCTATTTCATAGTGAGGAAAAACTGTTTGGGGCCGTTACAGCCGTTAGTAACGGCTATTCTGGTAAAATAAAACAACGGGCATCATCCGTGACCCATAATGAACATACCTACAAATTTTCACAAAGATCAGCCAAGTACTTTCTTAGATCTTTTATAGAGAGGAAAACCGTTATGGGGCTGTTATAGCCTTTATTAACGGCCATAACGGTTGAATAGAACATCGGGCATCATCCGTGACCCATAATAAACATACTACAAATTTTCATAAAGACCGGCCGAGTACTTTCTGAAATATTCTATAAATAAGAAAAACCGTTATGGGCCGTTATAGCTGTGAGTAACTGTCTGGAGCGAGTGGAACACATTTTGACCACGGACGGACAGACAGACAGACAGACAGACAGACAGCATTTCTTCGTTCCCACTGTAAAATTCTCAAGTTCTATAAGAACTGGGAGTACAAAAAAGAAACGAAAAGAAAATTGAGAATAGGTTCTCGTGGACAATACGCGATAGCAGACATCAGCCTAACCATTGAAACAAACGTGGTGGTCACGCCGTGACTTAATTGTAGCCCTATGTTTTGTAACTTACGTCCAAACGTTGCCGAAGTTTCGTGCACCAGCCTCGCGTTATCCATTTCTTCATCTGGCCGGCAGTCATGTTGTTTACTCCTTTCCCGTGTACAGTGAGAGTGCGCACTTTAAACGAGATGGAAGAGCAACAGTGACACTCGGCGCGACGCATTCAAAACCTGCTTTGTGCTGACAGTTCACGTGTGAAAGATAATCGTATCCAAAAGTCGAACGTCTGTCGTCTTCTGTCAGGTGCTTGACGGAGACCGAGAGTTTCAAGTTCGGTTTCATCAAGGGGGCGTCACTGCGTGCGGACTAGTCCATAATCATACGCAACATCACATCCGCTAAGTTTTGAGACCACACTGCGCATGATTTAAACCAAAGGGGCTAGATAATCTACACTCTTTGTTTAAACCAAGATGAATTAATGACTAAGACGGGAGAATTTAAGAAGAGGGGTCTTGTGGCTGCGACTTAGCAGATGTCTGACCAATGCGTTAGCTAAGCGCGCTGGTCAGACCCTGAGTACCTACCAAACATTAGTTGTGCCATTATCATCATTGTATGTGTGTATGGGTAAAGTGTACGCATGGGTGTGTATGGGTGTGTGGGCACGGGCCCGTGTGCGTGTGTGTGTGTGTGTGTGTGGGGGGGGGGGGGGGGGGGGGGGGGAGTGTCCCCTACGTTTTATACTATTTGCATAATATCTGTAGTTTTTTTCAGCAACTTTTTTTCCTCCCCACACTTTCGTTCGGTTTCCTTTACTACTCTTCGCTGGCTGCTTCGGGGGTGCTATTGGATTCTTTTTTGCACCCTTGGTGGTGAGAACACCACGGTATTATGGACTGTGGTGTGTCTCTATTTGACGCCAGGAGCGCAGATACAACCAGCCGTGTCTCCCTGATGAGTTCGACCCAGCGGACGAAAGGCCTCGGAGCAGGCAATACAAATATATCTGCCTTTTAAAAGGGATTGCGATGGTTCCCTTATGCTGCAGTGAAGAGTTTTTACATCTTCAACCTCCTGCCCCCTTCCCCCTTGTTCCCAGTTTTTACATCTTCAACCTCCTGCCCCCTCCCCCTTTCCCCAAGTTCCCAGTTTTTACATCTTCAACCTCCTGCCCCCTTCCCCCCCCCCCCCCTCCCTCCCTCCCTTCCCTTCCCTTCCCTTCCCTTCTTTAGTCCAAAGTTTTGCCAAGTCATTATTATGAAGACAATTTAGTTGTTGGCCTGCGCTTGTTTTCGCCCGCTATTAGATTGTTCGTCTTTGTATTTGTCTGACTTTATTCAAGTTTAAAAGGCTGTGCCAGTCTTGAATAAAAGTTACTCTGTGTTAGGTTTCCTTACGGGAGCAAAAACTACCCCACTTGTTTACTGTTTGTAGGAAGGAGAGGGGTTAGAGGTTAGTTAGATAATATGGCTATTGTAGCATTTAAAATCAGAGAAAGGAAGTAGAAAAAGAATGGTTTGAGAGTATATGGCAAAGATTGATAAGTGCGAATTTCTGTTTGTGTGTGTGTGTCCAGTAGAATGAAAACCAAGTGTGTACCCAATGATTTGTCAATGCAAAAAGTTGCATTTTGATCCGTCGGAATATTTGGGTGTTTTTGTTGTTGTCGTTTCCATTTTACCTGCAACTTTGATTGAACGACACAGTGTGTATGCTTTAAGTTTTGAGTTGGCATCAAATGTTGAAGGATTCCATGTGCCGTACGTGTCAGTTTTGACGACTGTTGTGATTGATTTTATCTGATACCATTTCTTGCCAATATCAGTGACACTGAGATTTTATCGATGACGCGAACGCTCGACGGCCTCAGTTTGTCTTTACCGGACTTTTTTGTGAACTGCGTTTGTCATTTTAAATCATTTTTTATATATTGTTTTCTCTTAACAGTTGATCCCCTCCCCTCCCCCCTCCCCCCCTATTTACAAATATTTCCTCTGAAGATGACTTGTGAGTGAGCATTTAGCCAATTTTGAAGCTGTTTAATTTCCGTGTCTCTCTGTACCTAATCAGGGTGATCAAATTATGATTGCCTCCTATGTATTCGCTCACTGCTATTGTTTAACTATATTTCATACGATCTGTTCATCTTTATATGCATCCATATGTGTGTGTATGTGCACGTTCGCGCATGCATGTGTGCGCGCGCATGTGTGTGTGGATGGATGGACGTACACACACCTGCAAATGTGTGCGCGCGCAAGCACATTGCTGCATGAGCGTGTGCATGTGTGTTCAGTCAATATGACCTTTATTAAAGGTTTGTTTGTGTGCAAGTGTGTTCAATCAATATGACCTTTAGGTTCGTGTGTGGGCCTATGTGTGTTCAATCAATATGACCTTCAGGTTCGTGTGTGGGCCTATGTGTGTTCAATCAATATGACCTTAAGGTTCGTGTGCTTGTGTTGTTCAGTCAATATGACCTTTATTAAAGGTTCAGGGTGCATGTGTTGTTCAGTCAATATGACCTTTATTAAAGGTTCAGGTGTACGTGTTGTTCAGTCAATATGACCTTATTAAAGGTTCAGGTGCATGTGTTGTTCAGTCAATATGACCTTTATTAAAGGTTCAGGTGTACGTGTTGTTCAGTCAATATGACCTTTATTAAAGGTTCAGGTGCATGTGTTGTTCAGTCATATGACATTCATTGAAGGTTAACAAACAACCTTAACAGCTTTTTGTCCTCCTGCTTCCACACGAAATGGAAAAGGAAAAAGACAAATGATGTTGCATTACACACACACACACAGAGAGAGAGAGAGAGAGAGAGAGAGAGGGGGGGGGGAGGGGGAGAGAGAGAGAGAGAGAGAGAGAGAGAGAGAGAGAGATAGTTAATGATAGTATGTACAAAGAGACAGAGATACAGGCAGAGAGAGAGAGAGAGAGAGAGAGAGAGAACTGAATATTAATTGGTTAATAATGTTCCTGTCGAATACAATGGGTTGGTGGCATTTTGTGAGTGAGATGGTGGAGTTTCGTTTTTGTTTTAGTGAGCTGGTGGGATTTGGGTGTTGGTTTTCTTTCTTCCTTCCTTTTTAATTTTGTATTTTACTTTATTTTATTATTATTATTATTTTTTTTTTTTTGGTTCTTTCTTTCTTTTGCTCATTATTTATTTACTTATTTGTTCATTTGTTTGTTTGTTTTTACATTCGTTTATTTTACTACTATTTATTTATTGTTTTACTTATTTATCTTAGTGCTTGCCTTTCGGGGATACGATATAAAAGACGAAGATATTATGTTCCGTCTTCTCTACAAACAAAGCTTCCCATGGATCATTGTAAGACGAAGCATTTGGCCACAGGTGTCATCACTAATGTCGTTTGATGGGCCCTGGGCATGACGCCCATAATTTTCCGCTTTAAAGTCTTCCAGGTCTGGCCCCACAGGTCTCTAAGCTCCCTCCGCCACAGGATGCTTGCCTGGATTGTTCCCTTGTCCCTCGAGTGGCGATGGAGAGGCCAGATAGGATCCCCCACCAAGGGAGGTGACTCGTGGCACGAGAGGGTGGCAGGTGCTGTGAGTTATGTCACGTTGCAGACGGCGATGAGTGGTTGAGGGGTGGATAGGGGTGGTTCTGATGACTGCTTGAAAGTTTGTGGTGTGGCGTGCAAGCGCGTGCGCGAGCACGTGTGTGTGTGTGTGTGTGTGTGGGGGGGGGGGGGGGGGGGGGGGGGGAGCAAGGGGGTGAATGGGGTGGTGATTGTGGTAGGGCACATTTGGGTTTTAATGTGTCACGTGCAGTGTTCTGAGAGAGAGAGAGAGAGAGAGAGAGAGAGAGAGAGAGAGAGAGAGAGAGAGAGCGGAGCTAACACTTAAAAATCATCAATATTGCAAACTGGTCTTGTGACAAGCTGGTTGGGGCTGACAAATCGGCAAAACGAACAAAACTCTAAGCAAATTCTCTATACGTTAAAGAAAAAAAAAAATTCACAGTCATTCATTCTGTAGCAAGAAAAAGAAAGAAAGAAATACCCATGGTCAAAATAACGGAAACCTTACTTCCAGATTCTCTGTCATACATATCGATACCTGAATAGAAAAAGAGAAAAAGTTAAAAAGGCCGAGACAAGTCAACTATCTGAGACGTGAAGAGAGAGAGCTGAAAAATAGTTTGCCATCCACTGAAAGTTTATACAAATTGCAGTGTAGTGGGTTAAGTACAGTGAAAATCTCTCTCTCTCTCTCTCTCTCTCTCTCTCTCTCTCTCTCTCTCTCTCTCTCTCTCTTAAGCATTTCTTTATTGATCAATGATATGTATATAAACAAAGTGTTAAACTGAAGCAGCAACAAGCAATAGCTTATGGTATGCTCAGGGGACGAAAAAACTACAACAATAAACATATTGGCGGAATTGCATCCATCAATGTTGTTATGAAAAAAAAAAAAAAAAAAAAAAAAAAAAAAAAAAAAAAAAAAATGCTGTGTAAATGGAAAAATTGTAGAAAATCTTAGATGAAATTAAAAGGAAAGGAGAGAAGATAGAATTGAACAGAAGAAATCTAATATTGAAAGCAGTAAGTCAATCTACACATGTATTATGACTCTCTCTCTCTCTCTCTCTCTCTCTCTCTCTCTGCGTGCGTGCGTGCGTGCGTGCGTGCGTGCGTGTGTGTGTGTGTGTGTGTGTGTGTGTGTGTGTGTGTGTGTGTGTGTCTGTGTGTGTGTGTGCTGCCGTTGTCCTTCTCTTGTCTTTTTTTTTCCACAAGTCTTGCACTGGTTTCAACACTACTAATCTAGGCATCTCTGTGACGACCCAGGGCGACATTCAATGGGTTCCAGATGACCCAAGGCCTCGCTTCGCTCACTCAGCAGAATCCAGAGAAGGAGACGGCAGTGGCGAAAGCCACTTGTCCAATGCCCATTACCATAATTGTGTTAATTACAGCCAGGGTTCCTGCACCGCCTGAGAGTTCAGATCGGCCATTGATAAGGAGGAAAAGCAGGAATGAAAGGGGGAAAGATTGAGACAGGGGGCTGGTGGGTGTTGGGAGTGAGCGGTTGGCAGTAGAGATGGAGAAGGGGGGGGGGGGGGGGGGAGGGGGTTTGGAGGCGACAGCGGAAGGGGGCCGGGGGGGGGGGGGGGGGGGGCGGCGGAGGAGAGTTGGGCGCGGAGGGTGGCGGGGTGGGGGTGAGGGGTGGGGAGGGGGGTGTTTGCTGAGAGACTTGGGGAGTAGAAGTGATTTGCTTGGATGATATCGACAGCTTGGGAGATAAACTGTAATGATGGCGGAGTCAGAAGGAATGGGGGGGGGGGGGGGGGGGGGGGGGGGGGGTTTTTTAAACAGGAACGAGGTGTAAAGGGGAGGGGGGAGAGGGTGTGAAGGGTGTGTGAGATGGGTGAGGAGGGAGGAAAGGGAAGGGGGGCGGGGGGGGAGCGATGGGAGTGGGATGTAGCTATATAGATTGTGATCAGTTGACACGTGTCAAATGGCGGGGGAAACGTGTATGAAGCGACACGTCTTGCGTCGGGTGGTTTTGTCTGGAGAAATGCGAGGCGTTGCTGTGAATATTTAAACGCCATAGTGCCACTCTAATGCTTGACCCTTCTGATCACATAGTGATCGTTAAAATGGCACGTTTTATGATTCATCACTGAGACCCCCCCCCCCCCCATCAAGCTTACTTTTGAAATTCTATCTCCGGTGGTTGTATTCTTCTACACATTAGGCCTTTGGGCGACAAGAAACATTCAGTTCATTCCCGCTGTACGTCTCAGTTTATTTAATGAAATGTAATATGATGATGATTATTCATATCACTCGTTATCATCACGATCATCGTCAGCAATGTGAAAATGTATCAAAAAAGTTGTTATGAAGAAAGCCATGTCTTGTTAAGAGAAGAAAATATTGTAATGTAAGGCTGAGTAAACACATATATCATTGTTAAGTACTGTAGCCACGTTAATGCGTGTTATGTGATTGTGTTGCTCAGTTTCGCAGGTAGGCTCGGCTGACTGATTACAATTGTTGAGACAAAAATAAGTAATTCCATGCACTTTTTTTTTTCTGCCCACGCAGGCTGATACTCCTGCGGACACTCCCTGTATAGACAGGTAAGGATTAATCCCATCTGCCCAACAAAGGGAGTGGAGTTTTGTGTGTATGACCGTCTTTTTTTTTTTTTTTTTTTTTTGTTGTATCCCGCTATCAAGGCAGCCATGCTCCAACTTCGGGGAACATGCATACTTTGAAATTGCATCACTTGCTTCACTGGCTGATTAGAATTAACGAGTCAAAACGTCATGAGTTCCATGCATAGCACGTTACTTTACCATTTACTGGTTATCACTGACGTCAAAAACAAATAAATACAATACTTACAAAGAGTTGGTTTTCTCTCTCTCTCTCTCACACACACACACACACACACACACACACACACACACACACACACACACGCCGGCACACTTTCTTATGTTATTTTTTCATTATATCAGATTCTTTTGCTTTTTTAGGGGTACTGAAAAAAAAAGTTGTACATGATAAAAGTTACTACCATCGAAAAAAAAAAAATCTGGAAAATCAAGAAAAAAAGGAGTTGGTGATATAACGGAGAAAGCACGTCAAGGGGCATAACTATTCCCCAGCAGATGCCTCTGTGCGATAGCCTGCCGGATGCAACACAACAGAACCTCCAACAATATATGCTCATGACATAGGCTGTGTTTCATGACTTCAGAATCCACTAGCGAAAGACGCCACTACCACGTGAATTGCCGTGCGCATCTTGCAGTCTCTCTCTCCATCCACTTCTTTGTTTTTCCACGTCCTCCCGCTTTCCTCCGTTCACTCGCAATGTCATCAGCATACTATCAAAAATATTTTTGCTCATGATGCGCCTCAACATGCGGATGGTACAGAGGATTCTTGACCCAGTTTTACAGAACAAATATGTGAATTGCTACGAGGGCTTTTTAGCAAGTTCTGAGATGTGAGGTAACACATGATGTGACAGAAGAAATCATTGTCGTGTTGACTGTCACTTTTATCGTTGTATAAACACTTGAGTTCAACAAAATCCAGACATTGGATTTTGAAGAGGAAGGCAAAATGTACAGTCAGGTTTAGTGCGCTTCTCGAGCCACATTGAAATGCGCAGACATGATTTTCGAATAAATGATTCTGTGTGATGTACATGTAAACGCTATCCTTCCAGGGTCAAAGATTTCAGGCTCTTTCCCTTATTTCAGCTTGAAAGCTTGAAAGCCTGACAGATAGAAGATGACAGATGAGTATCCACGTGTAAAATACTAGAGACCAAGGAGTGCTGGCAAAAAAATGGTGGCGAGTTTCCTCTCCAAACCTGGCCATGTTCACACGATACTTCTTAAGGAAATGGTGACCTCCAAAATGGTGTATCAGCCATTCCTTACCCAATGTTTTCATAAAACGGTACAAGCACTGCCCAAGCATGGGTACCCATGGTCTGCTGCTTCATCACAATATCAGTGCCCACACAGTGAGAGAAACTCCACTTCCTGGCCACAGACAAAAGTGATATTGGTCTGCAGTCAGTCCTACTCACAAGATCCGATTCCTCGTGACTGCATCTTTTGCTTCATCAGGAAGCAGTTGCAATGGAAGAACTTTCAGACCTCTGAAACTGCCCAAGCTCATGTCTACCACACCCCAGTCGACGTGGCCGAGTGCGTTAAGTAAGGGTTTTGAGAGGATGACCAAGTGCATCAGTGCTGAGGAAAGATGCTTCAAGGCACTGAACCAGTCTACTTGCCCGCAGGGGTTCTCAGAAAGCCACACTCACGGAACAGTCCTCATATAGAGGTCATACATCTGCATATGCACATGTGAATTTCATATATTGTTTACATTTGATGTTGTGTGTGTGTGTGTGTGTGTGTGTGTGTGTGTGTGTGTGTGTGTGTGTGTTTGTATGCAAGTGTGTGCATGCCTCTTGGTATTTCATTTCAAATTTTCCTGATTCAAATTCTATGAATGGTCATGTTTTCCTGGTCTCCATTTGAGATTAAGGCAGACACACAGATCCAGTCACTGACCACTTCAAAATGACCGTAAAATCAAGCAAAGCACAATAATATGGTGCTGGGAAATTCATGTTTATTTTAACTTTTTTCTGTAGCACCACAGTAAGAACAACAGTGATGAGGCAAAATATCGTTTACATTACAAGTACAGTCAGATTCTTCAGTCAAAGGAATGCTCATTAACAATAAAATTACAAACAAATGAAGAAAATGATCACATTAAACTCACACCTTAACACATGGGAGTTTGACCATATCACATCCTCTTGAAAGTCACCTATACAGATTGTACAATGCAAATGCTTATGATCAAACAGCAAAAATCGTCTTACCTTAATTCGTATTACCACTACCATCATCAGACAGATTATTTACTTTGATGTCAAGTTCTGCATTATGAGCAATGAAGTCATTTCATCCGAAAACAAAACAAAAAAATCTGTTTCTTCTTCGATTTTTTTTTTTTTTTGGCCCGGAAGTGATTAAACAAAAAATATTTCAATTCCTCTAGAAGTAAAGCATTCTTCGTTTTCTAACATGGACTTACGTCATACACTTAAATTATTCTTGATATCAAAAGTACAGAAGAAGAAGAGAAAAAATAACAGGTATAGTATGAGACTAGTTCTTGTTTAAATTATAGGTATCAGTCATCATACTCAATGTATTCCCAGTCAAAAACGAATATTATTACCATCTGCATGACTCAACAGGGGTCTCCTTCCACCAAGCCAACACACGACCCAACCATTTAATCAACAACAACAACAACAACAAACAGCAGAAAATAAATAATTACTTAGGCACTCTACTGATCTCAATTCTTTGACAACAACATAACACAATGAAATGAAGTTTGACATGTATTAATCATAATGTAACCAAACATGTACCAGTGAATAACAACACACCATATGCTAAGAGTACCAAATATAACCCAAAGTACACTTTGCATAACCTGCATGAGTCTTACAACCTTGCACACTAAGATAATGATGGAGATGTTACTCTTATGACCTCTAAAAAAAAAAAAAAAAAGTCAGCTGGGAGGGGTATTAAAAAGTTCTACAATCCAAATTTACAAATATTATCCAAGGAAAACACTACATTCATGATGAGATTCACCTATCTGATGAAAAAAAAAATCCCATGTTTAGAAAACATTTAACCAATGGATACAATCCAAGTTTGGAAACATCTATCCAACCAAAACTGTTCTACAAGCCATACTTTAAAGCACTAACCAATGAAGACCATTCCACATCCAATGCTTGGAAAAGCACAAATGAAAATATTCGAGAGGGAGGCGGAGGGGAGGAGGTGCACAAACTCTGCACAGTCGACGATTCAGCATCAGAAAGAGGAGAGGCAATTTTTCTTTCTATTCAACTTCTTGAGAATACCACCACGAAACACCCTGTAAAACTGGGTGAAGTTTCCCCAAGGCTGTTTTTTATTATCTCATGGACAGACAGACTAACAAAGATCTAAAAACAGGGCTATGCCTGTAGGCTGCCTAGTGTATTATGATTGTAAAACTTATTACCATTCTACTCCAGCTCTATGTGTCACCTGCTGTTCTGCTGAGCTCCTATTCCACCAACCTTGTACAACAAGAAACAAAGAGAGAAAACAAAGAAAAAATATGCACAACAAATGAAACTAAGAAATGGATGACAACAAACAGTGGGAAAAAAAAAGCCAGCCAACTCTTAACCCCATAACACACAGAAATGTTGGCTGTGGAGACTATAGTGTGGAGAACTCTTTTGTCACTTCTCAGTTCATTTGTTATACCTCATGAAGCTCCTAGTATCGTAACATCAGCTTCCCCCAATGCTGAGCTTGAACTTGCTTGCCAGACTTCTGAGCAAATATAGCTTTGATAGGAACTTTCGTGTTTTCTTATAGATACTTACTTGATCAAATAAAAGCTGGTGACAGGAACTTCGGTGTTTTCCTCCAAGTACTTACTTGATCAAATAAATCCAAACTTAATGACTACATCTAGCCTTTACCTCTGTTCTTGCCCTTGCAATAGACACCCAAGACCTGAAACATAAAACGACACTTCTATTCCTGAAAGGTCCGTCTTTTACTGTAATACTGATCCAACATTTATCTATTACTTACTACTGAAGTGACATCATTCATACTGCTGAAGGTAGAAAATGGCACTGAACTGCACCCCAGGGTCAACCGAAACCAGTCACATGCTCAGAGTGTCTTCATTTTGTGTTCTGACTCCATGACTGTTCGAGTTGTTGTCCCTTTGAACTCTTACATACCAGAGCAAAAGCTGCATTTCTAGCACACTCCTCTGCTGTGGGAACACTTCACTGACAATAAAACCCCAACCTACACCTTGTGCAGACAGAACGGAGATGATAACCAATGTACATCCATTGTTTAGCCCTCTGCACTGGCCAAAGAGTGAACAAGATGCTTGGCCCGGCCCAGTGACTGCATCTCAGTCTCTCTCTCCTCTCTCAGCAGTTCAAGGCAAATGTCCATGGACCATGTCTGTTAACTGTCAACACGCAAAAACTGTTCACATCCCACCCACTCTGCCTGTGCTAGCAAAAGACCTGTGATCAGACAACCACTGGCGCCATCTCAGCCAACCTGACATGGGGGGGGTGGGAGACTCAACTGCCAATGGAATTCCACTGCACCACTGTTGGGTTTTGCTGGTCATATATAACTGATGCAAAGAAATCGGCTATCTGACTGAACTGTGTTGGAACACTCCCACCTTTAGTGTGTCGAGATATCATGTGGCAAAGATGGTAAGAGATACAGCGGCAAATGACGATACTAAAACTTGTATGTATCAATGCAAAGTCTGGCAGTCAACAGATTCAAATGTTATAAAACTTTAAAAGAATTAAGATCATTTTCTAGTGGTTACAGAGAAGTTTAAAGGCAAAAAAATCAGGGATTTTACCTGTCTGGGCACCTGTCATTTGGTTGCATAAATCAGGTAAGCATTCCACAGACATAGTGCTTGAATATAAATGAAATTTGTATTCAAAGAAAAATTATCCATTCCAGCCTACACATCACACATTGCCTTGACTTCCACTGAAAACTATCTTTTAGTGTAAAATTAGCCTCTTGAGTTGCCCCTTGTGTTTTTAGGTCCACTGTTTCTATCGCCGCACTTAGAATACCGCAAAACAAGCTTCATGTGAAAATCTCTTATTCAAATTTACACACAACAGCTGCGAAATCTGTGACATGCACGCACTGGGAATAACCAAAAAACTAGTCTCCAGTTAGGACCTTTTGCTTTTTGTGTCGCCATGAAAAGTACATGAGCGAAGCATGTTAACTGATGTGGTCTGACTCCTTGGGGATTCATATTACAGTGAAAATATTGGTTTGCAGGTTTGCAGGAAATTTGCAGGAAATAATAAATGCATATGTAGCAAAGACCAGTTGTATTTGTCAATTGTATAGCGCGCATCTCTGATTTGCATATTGTTCTTTACTGACTAATTACCGATTCACATTTGTTCTATATGAATATATATAAGAAATGGCACTCGCAGTCAATTCCTCTAATAATAATATAATAACTAAGGGACATTAACTTTCCTTCAGTGGACAGCAAATGCACATGTTGTATTTCTTCAGATCTATGAGCTTCTCATTTTGAGGTACCTTTTACAAATCATTAATTTTTCAACATTGCGCTTAAGCTAAGAGGGTCACAGCAAACAAACAGTCATGTTTCCTCCTCAAGTGCTTTGCTTATATTGCATATTTGCGGTTATGTGCAAACACACTCATGTGGTTCATGATTTTCTCATTTCTAGGATTCCAATGCAGGAGAGAGGACAAAAATACATAAAACATTTCTTTTTGTTACCTTAGAACCAATCAAAAGTAAACCTGATCATGTTACATATGCACAAAATGCAGATCTCATTCTTATAATCTGTAACTAACTTCAGTTACATTTTCCTACTGAAAGAGACACAGGTATTTTTCTTTCACACAGTACATCAAATTTCAATATGTTCTTCTCTAACCCCGCCCCACTGGAAACAGGTCCTCAGGAAAGGATGAGTGGTCCTCGCAGCCCCCATGTAACTTCTCTTGAATCAGCCATCTCTCTCTCTCTCTCTGTTCCTTATGCTGAACTCACATATTTGATCATCTCTGTCTACTAAGTTGAACTCATACATTTTGTCTGGAATTCCTTTTTGTTTCGTTATGCCTGCTGATGCCAAGGTGTGTTACCTGGCACTAAGATGTTTGCAGCAAAGTACTATTTGTAATACACATGAATGCTGAATAGTTTAGGCAGCAGCAGTGTTTTTTTTGTTTTTTTTATCAGCTCTCCTCATAACTGATCTCACTTGATGCCTGAACATCAACAGCACTTGAAGCAGGCCCTGTACATGAACAAATGTCAAAATCCTGAAAATGTAACACTTTGGTGTCATGCACTGATGTAACACATTAAAATGATTTTGTTTCCATGCTGAAATGGCTCAGCATGTACCTTGAGAGCACCAGAAATAAAACATAAATGAGCTCCTACAACATTGCTCTGATTCCTAAAACCTCTGCTGTAAAAAAAAAAATGTATTCATGAAAAAAGTAGATTACTTAATGCTTCCACAAATAAGTTTTCCATAAGTAATTACGAACTATGACAACACCAAAACTCTAGCTGCCATTCTTCTTCTTGTTTGTTGTTTTTTTAACCCATTTTCAAAACAATGCAAGTTAAATGTTCTGGATACAAAAGCTAAACAGTAAGAGCCATCTTCAGCTGAAATGTAACCAACTACTTGTCCAAAGTAAGCAAATATCTGGCAATATATCTTAATACATCCCTTTTCATTTAAAATACAAATACACTCATTTGGTTTTGCCTGCAAAATTCTCTGTGTGTATCTTCACAACAGCCTAAAATTATTGCTTTCTGTGAAATGTAAAATAAGGTAAACTTGACTAAAAAAAGATAAATGATGCAAAGGAAGACTTGTTTGTTTCTTTTCATTTTCAGAAATTTTTGCTTGATCTCTTTAATGCGTACCAAACTCTTAATACCGTTCCAATGTACGCACCTGTACCACACTCAAAACACAGTGTCTACACATGCACCTGTACCACATTTACAATCCCATGCCATGTCTGCACCTGTACCTGTGAATGCAGGATGATTTTATGACAAAGGTACTTTTGTAGAGCCAGAGATGGAGATTACTCTAAATATAGAATATGGCAATTCTATATTTTATTTTTATGCAGACTGTGCGACAGTATACACTTTTGGACATTGCATCATGTAACAAACTATTATGTTTCAAAATCCGTTTCATTTCTCAGTCAGTGAAGGTTGAATGTAAACTGCTGCCTCCAAACAATCATTGATCTATGAACAATACTTCAAGGCAAGAAATTCAGAACATTCACACATTCTTTATACTTGACTCAAACATCCCCCAAACTGTACACATTTTCTGCATAATGCCCCGAGTGTTGATGACAATCTGCCAGTAAACTGCAATGCTACAGTCGACAACTGACAGTAGAAATATGAATACATGAACATTTAATCTGAGTCCGTTTGGTCAGTGAATTGCTGCAGGTAGATATAATGTTGTTGTCAGGTAAAGCTGTAGCCATGAGCCTGATATGAATTACCTACCACCTTAACTGTTCGCTGAACAATAAATATTAGACTAACATATACCATCAGCTGATGTAGATCACTGGCATGTCTAATACAAGCTGAACAGTACCACACACACTGACGAGAAAAACTGAAGTAAACTCCATGCCATCTCTTCCAACTGCAGATAGTATTCCATCGGCATCTGAAACAAAATGTCAGGATTACACAACTGGACCTTACCAACTTCATGCACAAGCATTATACTCCAATAAATGTGTAAGACATGACACAGCAACTGCCTGCCAAAGTACAACTGGTTTGAGACTTGGACTACCCGAACACAAGCTCAAGCTCAATCGTCTAAAACTAACATTTATTTCCTGTCTAAACAGTGGAGTGAGGACTAATCAAAACAATTCTAAATAAAGCACACACACACACACACACACACACACACACACACACACACACACACACACACACACACACACACACACATGGCTATGCTCCTTGTGGAATATGCAAATCTGTCATTTGTGGACGAGTGTCTCTGTGTATAGTTGTCAGTAAATTGATTCTCCATTGTCTCATTTGAATGAAAGAAAAAAGAAGGCATTTAACTTTAAGCTTTGTTATAGTCCTCATTCCACTGTTTAGACAGGAAAATAATGACAGAGAGAGAGAGAGAGAGAACTCAGAACTCAGAAGCAGTTTAATGTACTTCGGCCTTGGGCCACAACACAATGCAATCGGGAGGGAGGGGTAAGGGATAATAATGAAGTAAGTGGAAGGGGGGGGGGGGGGGGGGGAGGTCAAAGCAATGGTCATAATATTTTCATCTTGAAAGGAAGTTTGGATTCCAAATAACAGCACGAACGCATAGACACATTTTACAGACTGCACAATTATCACACAGTTTAACTTGTTACACAACCAATGCCGTTAAGAATAGCGGCTTCTGAGCAAATTAAACTACTGAATTAGCGCGAGTGAAACATACATAAAAAATAAATAAATGTAAATGTTCAACCTTGAGAAGTCATTTTCTTCCTGAAATTATTAGCATGAAACACATACCTGGACAGATTATGCCTGTGGGGTGGCATTATTTACTTTAAGCAAATCAGGGAGTGGTAAAAATTTACAATCTCCCAAAGATTTTATTCGAAGGTCATCATACATGAAGCACTCAAATAAAAAATGGAATTCATCTTCAATTCGGTATTATTACAAAAAGGACATAACCTATCTTGGCTGTTATTACTATATCGATGGACATTGTTGTTAAGTGGCAAAGTATTTAATCTTGCTTGTGAAATAGCAACTCGAAAGCAGTATGTATCCATGCAACTGATTTCTCTTTTTCGAAAATGGTTTTTAAAGGATCTGTAACTATCATACCTATCTCGATCTCTAATAGATCCAGTCCATTCCTGAATAAAGAAATCCACGAGTCTTTGTTAAATAGACATAAAAAAGCCTTAACATCTCCAAAACCCTGCTGCAGCCACACAATGTTAAATCCAGTTTCACATAGAATTTGCCTTATCTGAGAAGCCCAACATGTCTTTCCAGATCTATCCACATCAAGCAACATTAAATAAGCATTATATGGTAATCTGTCATTTGTTTTCAGAGATTTCATCAGTCTAAGATGTTATTCATGTACTTATGTATTATCATATAGTCAGAGATAAAGTTTTTTTGTTTTTTTTTTTTCCTACTAACTGAATGACTGCGATTGTTATCCACATTTACTTTCTTTACATCATGCATGAATTTTTCTGCATGTGAGATGTTAACTTACAGTATTATCTATACTATTAAAGTATCATGTTTACCACTTTCTAAATCATTTGCTTATACAAACTTAACTCTTTTGTTTTGGTGCCCTGAAGAGAAGAAAGGTAAAATAAACAAACCAACCTTGTACACACACAGTAAAAAAAAAAAAAAAAAAAATAGCGGTCCAAAATCCCCCAATTGTGATACCACACATCTGACATTGTAGGAATGCTGTAAAAGGGAGTCATGCATGAAAACATGGTTCTACTGTAGGAATGCTGTAAAAGGGAGTCATGCATGAAAACATGGTTCTACCCACCCCAATCCTCCCCTGTCCCCCAAAATTAGACTTAACGAAGATTTTGGACCTTGTTGTTTCGAGTTATTTCAAGTCTGCCAGTGCAACAGCCATCTCGTTACAAGTTTATCTTGCAAGTCATCTTGAATGTGTTAAGATAGGAATACTGCTCACTGATGTACATGAAAAATTGTCCCAGCAGACATCATACAAGTTTCTAATACGTTGAATCTACTGACAATAGATAGACCTTTTCTCCCATGAAGACTACTGTCATGTCTGCAAGACCTAAATGAAACTAAAAGCAGCAGTATAGTTGTCACTGTCCAAGGAACTATATAAATTTTCTATCTAGCAACATCTTAAGCTCAAAGCATGGACAGGCCAGTTCAAATGTACGCAAGTCTCTGTATTATGAATAGTTACCCATTTGTGTCGCTCAGTTCCCTGAATATCCAAGCATGCATGTTCTGATTTATTATACAGAAACAAGCATGTTTGTTTCCCCTTACAAAACTATATGAATTTGTACATGTTAAAATAGTGAAGGTAAAGTGCAAGGCTACAACATACAAATGTTAGTCCCAAGGGTCATCCATGTCAGGCCACACTCCATCTGCAAAGTTGAACTCTGGCTCCCTTGGTGGAGACCTGTATCTGTTCCATCGGGGTCTGGGAGATGCACGGTCACGAGGACTATAGTGTCTGTCTCGTGACCTTGAGCGACCAGGCCTATAACCGCCTGGAGGATAAGAATTGAAGTCATCAGGATGACCCCAAGAGCGTCCCGGAGATGCCTGCCATCTGTCAGGAGAATTTTCTCGACTGTAAGGTGACCAGCGACTAGGTGGGGACCTACGACCAGGTGGGGATCTGCGCCCGAATGGAGATCTTCTTCGTGGGGGGGATCTTCTGTCAGGAGAAAACCTAGATCTGGGTGATCTACGGCCAGGAGAAAACCTAGGTCTAGACCTTCTAGAAAATGGTGATCTTCTGCCAGGAGACCAGTGCCTTGGAGACCTCTGGCTTGGAGACCGGCTTGGAGACCTCCTTGGCCCTCGTGAGTCCCTGTCTCTCTCACCGGATCGCGGCCTGCTCTGTATCCAGGACTGAAAGAACTTCTACGATGTGGAGACCTGGATCGAAGTCGTGATTTGAACATCCTGCTCCATCTGGAAGACGCCGACCTGCTGCGAGATCTCCGTCTTCTCTCACTTCCGGGTGAACGATGGGATCGATTTGGACTTCTGCTGCGACGTGGACTCAGATCAGACGGACTATACCTTTCATGCCCACTGTTCCGTCGTCTGTTCATTTGTGAAAGGTATTCTTTTTTACTAAGGCCGTACTGTTGAAGAAACATTTCAACAGAAGAATTCCACCTCTCATTTGCAGTTGTCAATTTTTTCGATTTCTGGTGAGCTTCCAGCGTTATCTCCAGACAGACTCACAGTTGAACGCTTAGGATTACTTTTCTTTGTTGCTGTTTCTGGTTGCATTTTCCTCCACTGTCTTTTTCTGCAGTCACAGTCATCTTTTTGTCACTGTTATCAACTGATACTTTTTCAGTTGCAGATGAATCAGTCTTGGAAGCTTTTTTTTCTCTGAAGATGGCTTTTTAGTGGAAGTTTCCTCTGAAGACTGGCCCCCTGTTGATGCAGGAAACATTCTCTGGCTTCTTTGAGTCTTCTTGTGAACCTGGTTATTTTTCACAGAACTACCCGACTGCCTCTTGGCAGGGAAAAGGTTTTCCCTCAAGCTTTCATGCTGTTTGTACAGAGCTACCAGTCTCCTTCTGGCCTCATCTGGTGGCACTTTCATCTTGAGCATATCTGAAAGCAGGTTTTGTATTTCTGCACGACTCTGCTGATCATAATCTTCAAGTTTTTCTTGGTCCACCTCCTCTTCCTTCTTGTCTGTCTGCTGGTCATCATTGGGAGTGGGGTCACCGGTTGTCTGCAGGGTGGCGTTCAGCTTGGTTTTGAACTGCTGAACACGGTTTGTGATGTCAGCCTGTGAACCAGGTTCTTCAGCAGGCTGAACACGGTTTGTGATGTCAGCCTGTGAACCAGGTTCTTCAGCAGGCTGAACACGGTTTGTGATGTCAGCCTGTGAACCAGGTTCCTCAGCAGACTCCACTTCCATACCCATCAAGCCTCTCTCCACCTGCTGCCGAGGGATGGGCAAATCATCTACAAGTACCCGACACTTGGCTTCATCGGCAGGGATTCTGCGATTTCTGTACCCATCAAAAGCTTCCAGAGCAGGTTGACTTGGTCTTCCGTCTGGTACCTGCTCAGACCCAGTTCTTTGCTGCTCTGCACAATGTAGTTTTCCAGTTCCTCTCCCGCAATCATCCACTGGGCTGCCTGGGAATCTCGGCTTCTGCCCCGTCGGTCTGCCTCAAACATGGCACGCAGGAAGTGCTTCAGCTCTTGTTCAATGACGATGACCTTCTCGCTGGCGGCCTCTGGGGTCAGACCCTGGTAGTGCAGGTGTTCCAGCATCCACAGTCTCCTCTCTGCCAGCTTCTGAGCCTGCTCCCTCTGCAGTCCCAATCGCACAAAGTCACGTTTGAAATCGTAAATCACTTCATCGTCCAGAACTTTTCTCCTCGCCTCTTCTTTTGGGAACCCGTTCTTTTCGTACATTTTCATCAACTCGAACCTGTGATCGATGCGTTGTTCAGCTTCATCGAAGCTCAAAACTTGACGTTCGAATTCGAGTAGCAAGTTCCATCTTTCTTCTTCTTCAATTACCCGCTCCCTAGCACAACGAAGGGCACCCCACGCTTTTCATACTCAGCAAGCAGTTCCATGCGGCTGTTGAGGATTTTTGTAGCAGTGTCTGGGTCGATATTCCTCTTGTGGAAGTCATCTAAGAGAGTGCGCTTTAAGGATTCGATGGCAAGTCTCTTCTCTGATTCTGACCTGAAAAAAAAAAAACCCAAGAACTTGACAGGAATAATTTTTCTTTCTTAACCAACTCTTGGCCTTCTTAATTTCAGTAATAATAACAAAGAAAGAAATTTGTAGAACTGCAATCTTTTACATCAGCAACTCTATGAGCAGTGAACTCACCATTCACTCAAGTCAAACAAACCCAAACTATCCCTTCCCATCACCCTAACCCTCCCCAACTGCTTCATACTAACAAACAGATCCCTCTCTTTTCAGCACATACCTCCAATTGAAAATACAGAGCTTACATGACAGCTCAGGAAACAATATCAGTACTTATAACTTCCCACAAGATAAGATTTACACAAAGCTATCTGAATATTTATTTTCCATTAAAGAAAAAAAAAAAATTAAACACCAAAGGATTAACTCTGGAAACAGGCCAAAACCTGAGAATGAATAGAAAGATAGAGAATCTTTTATGATTTTGTTTGCGCTAAAGAAATTAGAATGAACAGACCATCCAGAAAGAGCAATTTGACTAAACTTGTATTGAGTGTAGAGAGAGAGAGAAAAAACAAGCATTTCTAACCCCTTGTTTCAGTTGACAAATGAGGGGTGTAAAAAGTAAATACATTTTTCGTACATCTAACCGCCAGCATCCATGTAACATCATTTACTGATTTAGGCTTTATTCTGCAATACTTTATCATCCATACAAAAAAAATTACCCTCCGCAGAACGTCATATATAAAAAAGAAAATTCTGAAATTCTACATTTTTGTTTAACCTGTTCCCAGTGCCAGGGAAATCTAATGATTTGGGGGTAATAATTAACAAAAAATTCTAGCTCAGAAACTACAAAAGATATAAAAATGAAATATTATGATTTTTGAAAGAAATTGAATGGAGATTTGAATCTGGGCTTCTTTTGTTTTAATTTTGATCATAAAAAAATATTTAGGCATTTAGATTTGGATAGATTTTTTTGCACAATCAAAAACATATGCATTTACCACTACAGCTTCACATCCAAAAAAGAACACAAAGCAAAAAAGTTGAAAATAAAGTTTGTATTGTCACACTACACCTGTAATGAAAGTAAAACAGTCTAGAAGTCTATCCAGACGCTCACACCTCATGCAGACAGGTCAGTTCACGACCACGCCCCCCCCCTCCCCCCACCACGCCCCCTTGCTGGACTTCAACCCTCTCTTTCACTCCTCCTCTTCCCCTACCTTTTCCTGCTGCCCGTGTCACGCCGCGAGCAGCCCGCGCTCCCCTCTCGCGCTGACTAACACGTCGCTGGCCACTCGCACACAGTGCAGAGTACACACTAGGCTAGCTCATTCGATGTTGGTAACCAGTCAGCTGAACACACTCTTGAGCTTGCACAGCACGACTCAATAACTGACGAATATGGTCGGCAATTCCATCACTATCATCATCTCACCTTCATGCTCGAGTGAGTCGCTGAATAAAAGATTATTATCTTTGTCAAAAATGATTAGCAGAGCCCGCTCAGCTGTGTAAGTACGTTGATTTGGTCGCTACGCTCGTCGAAGATTGCGCCGCCATCTTTGCAAGCGAGACAAAGCGCTGGCTGGTCATCCAGTCAGTGATGATGAGAAAAAATGGTCTTTCCCCTCACGTGTGGTCATTTGCATATCATTTTAATACTGTAGACATATAAGGCTTACTACACACACTCTATTTCAGTCCTTTGACCATTTTCAAAAAAAAAGCTCTTATTGTATACCAGCATATGTGAAACGCGGATATCTCTGGAACTAAACAACCAAATCTCATGCTATTTTTTGTAAAATGGGAGATACACTGTACTTTTTTATTATATCGTAACATGTTAGTAATGGTAAGTCAACAACAATTTCAATTTTTTAGTGATTTCAAAAAAAAAAAAAAAAATGCAAAATAAAAAAAAGAATGTTATGTTTCTTCTAAGCGTAAAAAATAAAGAAAGAATGCCAACAAACTCTCAACAATGGAGGAAAAATACTCCACTCACAACTGAAGACCAGAAAGTATGGTATTTCCAACAGAAAAGTGCATGAAACAGCCACAAATACAACTACTCCAATAGCAGGGAACACACACACACACACACACACACACACACACACACACACACATTCTTATGCCTAACTGGTACACATGTAAAAAAGAAAAACACACACACACACACACACACACACACACACACACACACACACACACACACACACACACACACACACACACACACACACACACACACACACACACACACACTTTCACTCTCCCTTTCACTCTCAACAGTATATATATATATTTTTTTTTATGACACAAAGTCATTCATGTGCCTGTTGGTCTCTGAACCCTTGTCATTCAGTTGATGATCAGCTGTACACCCACTCGAAAGACGTCTGTGATACTCGCCTCTCACGTGTCAGTTGGCCACGCCCCCTTCAACCTCGACCAGCGAGAGTGGGCCCACAGCGTGTGTGTGAAGTTCGTTGCCTAAAGTCTTAGTTGGCTCCCTCACATAGAGTTAGTGAACAGTCAGTCAGTGCTGGCTGGCTCAACGCAAAAACACTGGGGCACACGCGGTAGGGTAGTAAGTGGGCGTCTTATCAGCCTGTCATAACAAGTTGGCAACGGTCCAACGCTTCACGTTGGAATAATTCGGTCAAGCCATCACTATCGTTCTTTACTCGTGGCTGTCTGGGTCTTCTTCATCTGTATTAGAAACAACCAACTGTCTATTCAATATTCCCAGCACTTGATCTGTGGTAAATGTACGGCAAGGTCAAGTACGTAAAGTGCTTGGTGGTGACGTCATAGTGAATGGAAAAACAATCGGAATAAAGTCAATAAAACACTGAACTGAATAGTGTTCTGACAAAGCAAATGGCTGTGAGCATGAGCCAGACCATCCCCCAACTATGACGTTTATTGCTGGCTTTTTATCTCATGAACTAGGATCGTGAGAGTATCGGGAGTTAGGTCACCCTACTTTGTCGCCAAAAGGCGCCCATGGCGATCTGCCAAGTCGTCGCCAAAAAGCGCCCATGCAGATATCCACTACTAAGAAGCCACACAGACCGTATGGGTGCATCCATACTTGCTTCTTTGATGGCAGTGTGCTAGACAATCACAAAGTTGAGAGATAACATCCATATCACTGGATTCAGGAAATGAAGGCAAGTGACCACAATAATCAGTTTTAAACATCAACAAGACATCAACAAACTGCATACAAATCAAATTAATGCACTACTAGATTTGTATACAAAATATGGTGTGATCTGAAACAAAATGTTCTCTGGGAAGGGGAGGGGGTATCTTTCAAAAGGTAAAGTTTCACAAGTTCACATTAATTCATTTCCTGTTCAAGTTCGCATCAAATTCATTTCCTGTTCAAAAATTCAATCTGATAGTTGCAGGAAAAAACCAAAAAGAAAACAGAAAACAAGGTAGTTAGGGTTAAAAAAGGTAACAAGGTCACTCGCTGATCAAGTCTCCACAGTTTTAAATAAATGACTCAAGCAACATATCATTTCAGGATAAGATTGGCCTATCCTGCAGCTCATTCTTCAGGCTGGATATTATTCACTTTCTATTACGACTGAGAAGCAGTTCCAACATGTTTCCACGCTACGAAATATAGCAGAATCTGAAACCGGCTTGACATCATCCCTGACATAAATTCAGTATTAATTTTATTCCTTGCTGCTGCTTCTGTCTGCATGTCTAACTTCCTTCAACATAAATTTTCACTTTGTATGAAATGGCAGTTCTTTGGTCAAGTCATGTTGCTCAAATGCCCAGCCAACCACAGGGGCCACGTCAGGGCTGCGAGCAAGCGAAATACGCACAAACTAAAATACTGCAACAAAACAGAACAGTTGTGCATAACATGTAATGAAGTAAGAGATGCTGCTAACATCCTATACTGTCCATGAACCTTTTCTAGGGAACCATCTGTTTCGTTCCCATGGGGGTTATTAAAGAGGCTCTGAGCCATAAAACATGTCATTTGAGGATAACCGTCCTTAGAGAAGCATCTGCTATTTGCAAAGTGCTTTGATGAGACTGTCAGAAGTGTTAAAATCTCATGTTTTAGCTGGTGCTGAGTGTGACTGTCAATGGCTGCGACAGGTGGATGTCTGATCAACATGTCCATGGACAATATAGCCACCCTGCTGCTGCTGAATCAACAATGATCCAGAAAGCTGCATAGGCTGCGCGGATAAACTCGCTCTCTCTTTAAACTTTGATGGTACTGTATTACATGACTAAAAAAAAAGTGGGGATCCACATCCACGTAATGGATCGATACAGGATTTACAGAATAATGTGTGTGACCATAATCATCTTTATCATATTAAAAAAAAAACCAAAAACATGGATGCATGCACAGCAGAATATATACCAGGATAGATTCTCATACAAAATATGATTTTGGTTAAAAAAAAAAAAAAAAAAAAAATGTTTGGGGTAAGATTTGAAAAAGCAACCAAATTTTAAAACCCTCAATCTGAAACTTCAAACTCTAAAACCCTAATCTGATGGTTCAAAAATACATTATGAAAACAAAAATACTGGCAATCAAAGGATCAAACAAGAAATCATGATGATATATACTCACATCATATTTTTGCTGTTCTCTGTATCTCAACAGGTGGGCAGGAGGAGGCGTGACGGCTCTCCCAGCGGCCGCCGCCGTTTCCCTTCTTTAGGCATTCTCCTGGGAGGCCCATTGTACCGTGCTGTCCCCCGGCCCTCTGTCTTTTCCAGCTCCAGGCACATCACCCGAGCCTCCTCCGACTGCACAGGTTTCTTGGTGGTTTTCTTGATGCTGTCGTAGCGTTCACGGTCACGCACTTTCTGCTCACACACAAAACAAAAATTAAACCTCCTACCCTGATCTATTTCACACACCCCCCCCCCCCCAAAAAAAAAAGTGCAACAAAACGTCAAGCAAAAGCTAAATCCAGACCATGATTTCTGACACCCACACACTGGACATTACAGCTGCCCTTGAGCAGAAGCACCCACCAGATACTGCAGTCTGTGTTTGAGGCCCAGGACATGTTGCACCATGTTGTACAGGTTGCCTGTCGTTTTGCACAGCTCACAGTCAATCATCACCTGGTTCATGTTCTCCATTGTTTCAACCAGGAACCCTAGCCCTGTCACACATAACGAGGACCGTCACCCACCACACAACAGCAAAACAACGACATATAAAATGAAGCAGCTTTGATTTTGTCGGCTCTGACATCAGTCTCCCACTCCCAAGTTCAAAACTACACCTAAGAAAATTCTTTCTTAAACCAGTGGGCATGCCAGTCATTGCCCATGAACACGGAACAAAAATCTCAACACACTGACTTGAAAAGGATTTTTTCCAAAAGAACGATGATCCCACAACCTACTGAATGATTCTCTTTTCTCCTCTCTACGCCGCCTACACCCTACTTCAAGTGAGTTGTATGGTTGGTAAGAAGAATGATGCCCTTCTTTTTCCAGTCTTTCTACTGTTCACAATTAGAATTCACATTCATTTGTATGGTCATGTTACAAACTAAACCTACTGGTGATAAAAGCATGCATACGCACATGATTTGTACAGGCTAAGACCTTGAAGTGATTCTTCCCACATGATTTGTACATGCTAAGACCTTCAAGTGATTCTTCCCTTCTTTTTTGTTTTGTCTTTCAGTATAGCATTTCTTTTTGAGTGTTGCAGTCAAGCATTGTCAACAAAACCTCAGCATGAATTGCCAAAAGTGTAGCACTTGGCAGTTCTAAAAAAATCCTCACACTCAATCAAATTATATTTTCTGCTGATTTCTTTTCTTGTTACTGAAAAACATTTCTTTGGAATATAACTTCTGCATAATCGCACCCCCCCCCCCCCCCCCCCCCCCCCCCTCCTCCTCCAAGCCTCTCCTCCCCTCCAAAACCAACAAACGCCACCTTACCCACGATAGGTTCATCTGCAGGTATGGTGTCAAAGGCAAAATTCAGAGAGCTGACTTCTTCATCTGGAACTTCAGCTTCAATGAGCTTTGCCGCTTTCTCAACGTTTGGATCCACTGGCCACTGAGTGGTGGGCTTTGGCTTCAGTTCTGCGTGAACAGTTCACAAAGTTCAAACCTATAAAATCACAGAAGTAATACTCTTTTGTGCAGATAACTAACATAAAGTCACAGACAAAAAAAAACAAAAACAAATGATAACAAACTGACCAGTTTACCCTTAAGCTGGTGTGTTTTCCTTTTTTGAGAGTGTGTTTTCTACAAGAATGAGTACAAAATCTTCTAAATTTTTCTTACAAAAGTATGGGAAGGGGAAGTGGGTGTCCATCTCCCAATTTTGTTAAAAAGGGGGAGGGAGGAAGAGGGTTCATTCTTCATCTGCCGTCACACAGCAGAAGTACATTAGGATATCTGGTGTTGCAGCAACCGCACCAAAAACAGTTATATCACAAATCACTTTTCAAGCCCGATTGATTTGATACTTTGGAACAAATTCATGCTCTCTTGTTGTCTTTTTGTTTCGTTTTGTTTTTTCCCCCTCATATTTCTGGGCCTGTAGTTGCTGCTATTACTCCTATGTACTGGGATATTGTTATTAAGTAGCAGACACAGCCAGATATGATCTTACGCACTAGAAATAAGAAGAGTACAATGTTGCTCTTTTGTCAAAGAATACCTAGACACCACCTTAGCTGAACTCCACTGATGCATTTACCACTAAGAACTTTGCGCCCCCCCCCCCCCCCCCCCCCCCCCAATTCTTCATTTTTTTCCAGTTTGTCATACTTGTATTTTCAGCAAACATCTGCAAAATATGAACATTGTAGTGAACAGGTCTGGAGAAATAATCACTTTGCCAAATAAGAATTCTGCACCGAATGTTAGGAACTAACGTCATCCTTGCAAACATATAATCACTTTGCCAAATAAGAATTCTGCACCGAATATTAGGACTAACGTCATCCTTGCAAACATATAATCACTTTGCCAAATAAGAATTCTGCACCGAATATTTAGAACTAACGTCATCCTTGCAAACATAATCACTTTGCCAAATAAGAATTCTGCACCGAATGTTAGGCTAACGTCATCCTTGCAAACATATATCACTTTGCCAAATAAGAATTCTGCACCGAATCCAAATAAGAATTCTGCACCGAATATTAGGAACTAACGTCATCCTTGCAAACATGAATGTTGTTATCTCTGACGATTGTTCTTTCTGTAAAAAAATGTGAGAGACAGTATAAGTCACATGTTATGGGGATGTCCACATGTAAAACGCTTTTGGGGACAGTTAGAAGCACGTTATCAACTCCAGCACAGATAATAGCTTTAACCTTTTACTTAATGAAACATTTGTGCTATTTGGATATGAAAAGAATACAAAGTCATGTCCTGGATTATACTATAATTCTTGCAAAATTTTTCATCTTCAAATGTAAAACGGTGGAAACTCTACCACTCTATGTTAACTTTAAATCCTTCTCGAAGATTAAATATGAAACTGAAAAGTATATTTCTTTAACAAATATAAGATATAACAGTTTTCAGGCAGAATGGTTATTTCAAAAAATGTTTTGAATAGATAAAAAGCAACGAGCTGGCAAACCCATCATGCCATTACTTGTTTTTTTGCCATACTTGTCATGTGTATGAGATATATAAATATTCATACCTGTCACCAGGAATACTACAATGTAACTACAGATTCTTGTCCATCTAGTATTCAAGCTACAGATTATTTCTGTCTGGACGTTTACTTGTAATGCCCTTTTCATTCAATCATTTTTTTTTTCGTTGCCTTTGTTTGTACGGTCTCCTATAATGTCATTTTCATTTTCAATTATGTATGGAAAAATGTGTATAAAAAGTTCAATAAAGAGAAAGCACCATTTTGAGGGAGGAGTGTGTGGAAAAGAGAGACAGGGATGGGGGGGGGGGGGGCGGGGGGGGGGGGGGGGGGGGGGGGGGGTCAGAAAGGCAGAGCAAGAAAAGAAAAAATAGAGCAAGAGAGAAACACAATCAGACAGCCCATAAATAACATAAAGTGGTGGGCAAACACAGGCATAAACAGACAGAGAAACGGCTAAACAAGAAGAAAAAAAGAAAAAAAAAAAGATTTAAAAAAAACTTCAAGAAGGGATTAGAAATACTTAAATAGAAAGAAACACATCAATCTCAATTTCCGAAACAACTGCTCAGTTCAGAAGTGGCAGCTACAAGCAGAGGATGGGGAGTGGACAGAAGAAAAAAAAAATGTTTCAACAGCAAAATAATTCATGATTCAGCTACAACTGAAACTATAAGACCTTTCAGGAGACCACAGACCTCTGCCAAGGTCAAACTGATCCCAGATCCACCCGACACTACCAAAGCCGTAACAAATGTACTTTTCCATCAGGGAAGTAAAAGTGGGTGCACACTCAAAAAGTACTTTTTTTTTTCCCCCCTAATTATATATGAGAAATACAAATGTCAACATTTTATATCTGAGAATACAAATGTCAACATTTATATCATGATAAAGTCACAAAAAAAAATATAATGATAAAACTTCATAGATACCTATCGAACTGTAAAACCAGCTACACAGTAGTCACGTTCAATGGAAAGTCTTAACAATCCTATACAACAGATCCTGAACCTCATTTGACCAGAACCCACAACCGAATTTACTGGGTTTGCACTTGGGGCCAAATTCCATCTTTCCACCATGTTTGAATACAATCCTTTCACAGTGGTCTTGCATAATCTCATTGATCATGAACCAAACTTTAGCAATGTTCTTGCATGAACAGATCCTAGAACCAGCCAACTAACCAAGCTGTGCACCAAAATGTCATGGACTTGTCCTATGGCCACTTTCCATCTTCTTATACCCAGTAGGGTAGTTTCAGCGTACTCTTGTTGACAGAGACAAACCAACATAAACTGTGAAAATAACTTCGTTGCAAAAGTGATAATAACTGCCAAACATGCCATTTTAATGGTTGCAAAGAATGTGATTTCATACCATAACCTTATGTTTATATGACTCTCACTGATTCACTAAAGCTAATCAAAGCAAAAGTACTCACCACCTTTCTCTACAGCTTTTAATGCCTGCAATTGAAAACATATATCTTCCATGAAAACTGTAACTAAACAATCTGTGCTTTTTCCTTTTATTACAAGCAATTAACACACACACACACACACACACACACACACACACACACACACACACACACACACACACACCTCATCAACTAAGGAACTGCATGCTTCAAACTCCATTATAATTGCTTAAAACCTGTCATAAAAAAAAGTAAAAATGTTCTCACATTCTTCCTTGTACCTATCAACTTACACATTCCAGAGAAGCATTAACTTCCATACGTTTCAGGTTTTATAAGAGTCAGCCCATGTTGTATTGATCTTAACAAGTCTGTATTTTGATTCTGAACTGACAATTCTAACTTCACACTGATTTAATGAAAACAAATAAAGCAAATAAATAAACAGAACAATTAGATTCTTCAAACAAAAAAATTTGTTAAAAAAAAAATACAACGTCCATTATGATAAAGCAACCACAGCTATGTCCACTATGACTGTTTAAAACCTGTCACCAGCACATAAAGCAATGTCCCACTATGACCGCTTAACATCTGTCACTGGCACATAAAGCAATGCCCACTATGACTGTTTTTAAAACCTCTCATAAGCACATAAAGCATCGTCCATTATGACCGTTTAACATCTGTCACTGGCACATAAAGCAATGTCCCATTATGACTGTTTGACACCTGTCATCAGCATATAAACCAAGGTCCATTATGACTGTTTAACATCTGTCACTGGCACATAAAGCATCGTCCATTATGACCGTTTAACATCTGTCACCAGCACATAAAGCAATGTCCAAGACTGTTTAACATCTGTCACCAGCACATAAAGCAATGTCCAATATGACCGTTTAACATCTGTCACTGGCACATAAAGTAATGTCCACTATGACCGCTTAACATCTGTCACTGGCACATAAAGCAATGCCCACTATGACTGTTTAAAACCTGTCATCAGCACACATAGCAATGTCCATTACGGCTATTTAAAACCTGTCATCAGCACATGAAAACATTCTCACATTCTTTCTTGTAGCTATCGATCTTCACACTCAGAAAAAGGTTAACTTCTGTATTTTTACACTTTCCACACCTACATATCATATTGTTCTGATTTTTCACTTCTGTATTTTTACACCTTCCACACCTACAAATCATATTGTTCTGATTTTAACCATTCTGTACTTCGGCTCTGATCTGACAATTTAACTTCAGGTTGACCACACACACAAAAAAATACTACTTGTGATGTTTCTTGCCTTGGTAGTGTCGCCAAAGCATCCGCTCGTTATTCACATGAATATCACAGACCTGGCACAATTGTTAATTAACTGAACTTTAAAATCTATCAATCACTTTCCTTAGAGATGGCTTTAAATACAAGCATTCAGAAATACATCACTTAAAAAATGCGCAAGATAATAACTTCCAACATACTTCTTTCAAAACTTTTTTCCTTTGGCAAACACTAGTTTCATATTTTGATTCATTTGAAATTACTGGTATATTAATGCATAATACTCTCCTTGATCTCCTTAATCCTAACCATATGATGTTATCCGAAACTCTTAAAAGTGACAATGAGTTACCAAAGAAACTTGGTCAAACAGCAAATTACTCGAGTAACACAAAGGAACATGTCTTCTAACAAACGGAATCAAACATACAAATAACATTATCAATCCGTACTGAAGAATGAAGACTTCCATCGACAGAAATTCAGAGGCAAACAGAAGAGAAGAAAGTCAAGACACACCAATAATGATGAGCAGTTTTAAAGTGAGCGAGCGAGAGAGAGAGAGAGAGAGAGAGAGAGAGAGAGAAAGACAGCATATTAATGCGCATACAAGTTATGTCCATTGCTAATGGTAATTGGTAACACAGAGAAAAAAAAGTAAAAGATTTCTGTCAACTGCTTTTCCTCTGATAGGAAACAGATGAAAATTCTGATCTAAAAAATAAAAAAAGAAAAAGACAAAAAAATCGATGTAAAAGACCTCCAGATGCATCTAAAAAAAATACGTAAATACACTGAAGAACAACACTAACATTTTCAAGCTCAATTCACAAAAGAAAATCTCTTGCAGAAGCTTCAGCCATATACTGACACAATTTTATTCCACAGTACCAATTTTCCTTACTTCACAGTAACATCCAGCGTTGAGGACAGTTTCACCCGACTGCTGTTCTGTCTCATTCTGCCTCTTGTTAATTGGCTCTTGTGGCACTGGGGGACAAAAAGATCACAGATGCACATTACACTGAACAACGTGATTCACTCACAGCTGTTTTTTTTTTTTTCTTTTTTTTTCAGATCAGATGTACAGTGTAATATGTGATAAACAAAGCACCCATTTGACATGAACAAACTATAAGGAAAAACTATCAAAGCGTTAGCTGTCCCTCACATACATTTCACCCACCTTCGTCAATCAAGAAGGACCTTAGGATGTGGGCTATACATACCACAGTAATCTCAGGTCTGTTACATTTTGCCACATATTACTTACCTGATACATTTCACCCACCTTCGTCAATCAAAAAGGACCTTAGGATGTGGGCTATACATACCACAGTAATCTCAGGTCTATTACATTTTGCCACATATTACATACCTGATACATTTCACCCACCTTCGTCAATCAAGAAGGACCTTAGGATGTGGGCTATACATACCACAGTAATCTCAGGTCTATTACATTTTGCCACATATTACTTACCTGATACATTTCACCCACCTTCGTCAATCAAAAAGGACCTTAAGATGTGGGCTATACATACCACGGTAAGCTATACATACCACGGTAATCTCAGGTCTATTATATTTTGCCACATATTACATACCTGCAAACCTTCTGGTGTCAAAATTCAGGAACCTGGAAATGAAGGGGGGTGGGGAGGACTGAAGAGGGGAGCAGTTTGGCTTTGGACTGAAAACATTTCTGATCCCTTACATTTCAGCTGATATATGAGAGGTTTAAAAAGACTATGTATTTTTGGTATATAAAATTGCCGACATTCATATTACATCATCTGGGCTTTATTGGGCAATCCTTTATCATCCCTATTTAGCTAATGACACACACCCCGCCCCTCCTTCCCAAGCCCAACATTTTCAAAAAAATTTTTTTTTTTTTTTTTTTTCCACTATATCCCGGATTTCGGGGAATTATTTCTAAATTAGTAACATTCACAAAAAATTTGGGAGGGCTGGCAGCTACAATGACAGACGTTTTTCCTTATTTTTCATGCTTAATTTTGAAGAAAATCCAAGAACAACATATACTCGCGGGTTTGGAACTGTGAAAACAGGAGCCACAAAAAACTTTAAAAGTGCTTTCACTCTTAACCGAAAGGTCCCATGTCACTATAAAAAAAAAAAAATGCTGCCTGATCATCAATGTATTTAGTGTCTAAACATACAGGACACCCCATACAGATATTCTCAGGCCAATAAGATGTGAACCTTATCTTCCCGGGAAAACATGCAACAAAAACAGTACTTTTTCAATAGATAACCTAATATTTTTTCTCGTAGTCGTACTCGTCTAAAACAAACTTATGGCGATTTCTTTTTTCTTATCATATCCCACCCACAGCTTATCTACAGAGACTTATTTTTTGCCACAAGCCATTGTTCCAGCAAATTAGAACATGTATACACACGCCCTGCTTATTGATAGAATACAAATCTGGTGATTACAGACCAACAGCATGCACAGAATTCTATATTTCTGTGCCATGAGAGGCACTCACCAGTTTGTGTGTAGCTTTTCCCGGATATAATATAGGGCTTTTCAGCTGGTTTTCTGTCTTTTTCCTGCCTCCACTGCCATCATGCGCTGGATATGAGACAGGCCCCTCACATGCAACGCATACAACTGTACAGAGCAAAATAAACCATGTGTAAAACTTGGCATTTTTACAATATTGACACTACTGCAGTTTCATTATTTTCATCATACTGTGACAATGCAGCACCGTTTCACAGCTTTTACCTACTGCAAGAAAAACAGAAATTACTATCATTAGAGACAAGACAATTGGGAATCAAGAATAAAAATATAATTTCTATTACAAGACAGATAAGACTCAAGAAAAAGAATATAATTTCCATTCGACGATTGAGAATCAAGAAAAAAAGAGTATAATTTCTGTTACAAGACTGATAAGAATCAAGAATAAGAATATGATTTCTATTCTACATCAGAAGATCAACCTCTGCAGACTGCCATCCTGTGTACATAAATTAAAACTCTGTAAGACAGAATTAGTAATAATAATAATGTTAATTCATATAGCGCATATTCTCTAAAAATTAGGGTTCTAAGCGCTTTACATAACCAACACATAATAAAGTTATGCAATAACTTGAATAAGACATGACAAGCTAGAAACAAGATATGAACTTACTTTACACAAAAAATAATAATAAGGAACATAGCGCAAATATACCACATTAATGCATAAACATAATTTACACAAGCCTACATACCCCCCATCCCCTCGCTCACACACACACACATGTACACACACACACACACACACGTGTGTGCCTGCGCAGGAGCACATGCACACACATGCTCACGCATGACCACACACCCACATTCAGAGACACACACATGCACACATGCTCACATTCACATCAACACAGCCTGTACGCACAAGTGACACAACCACCAGGCACTCATGTGTGCACACAAAAACCCACTCAGGCACTCGGAAGGTGGATCGGGAAGGGGGGTGGGGGGAGAGGAGGGGAGGTTATGACTGTTGAAAGAGGTTTAACAGCAGGTTTGAAAGGAGAGGGTGAGGTAGGCGTCTGACACTGATGGGAAGTGTATTCCAGACAGTTGATCCTCGGAAGGAGAGAGAACGTTGGCCAAAAGACTTTGTTCTGACAGTAGGAATGTGCAAGAAGCGGCTTTCAGCAGAGAAACAAAGCTGATGGGTTGGGGTGTAGATGTGGCAGATGTCTGAGAGATATTTTGGTCTGGTACAGTAGAACTAGAAACAGAAGAAACAGATAAGAGCCAGCTTGTAGTCAATTCGACTCTGGATTGGAAGCTGTGGAGAGACTGCAACAGACGAGTGACATGTTGATGTTTAGATGCTTTGCAAAGAAGCCTGGCAGCGCTATTCCAAACATTCTGTAGTTTATTGAGTTGGTACCTTGGTGAGCCAGCCAAGAGACTGTTGCAGCAGTCCAGCCTTGAGAGTACTTGGGAACAAACCAGAAGATTTGTGGCTTCAGTGGAAAAAAAAAGAGTCTGATTGAGCTCATCTTACATATCTCCAGAAATGCTGCCTTACAAACATTCGACACGTGGTGCTTGAAAGAAAGGGTGGAATCAAAAGTCACACCGAGGTTACGAGCATGGGATGAGAGTTGAAGATCAGAACTTCCAATACTGACGGAAGAAGGAGGGGAGGGATGATCTTGGAGTTGGGGGAACAAGGAGAACTTCCGTTTTGTCGTCATTCAGCTGCAACTTATTCAAAGTCACTGATTTCTTTAAATCTAGGGAACAGCTTTGAACATCACTGACAACATCCTTGAGTTCAGACACAGTGCTTGACTTGGGCATCTGAGTGTCATCAGCAAACCTCTCATGCAGGCAATGAGCGCTGATCAATAACGTCAGACACAGGTCTAACATACAGAGCAAACAGAACTGATCCAGGGATGGACCCTTGTGGAATCCCACAGGTTAGAGGTGTAGAAGATGAAGAAAGACCATGTAATGCACTTCTCTCATTCTTAGTAGTCTTCATGCTTGAATGAACATGTATATCGACTATGAACGTACAAGTACTCAAGACTGTTGTTATATCTTTCATACCAACTATATACATGTGTGAAAGTAGTAGTGGTGGTGTGGTTGTGGTGTTAACAGTGTTTTCTTTATTTCATCACTGTAATTATCTTAACACAAATTCTCTCCCCTTCAGCCTCGTTTCCAGTGTCGCCTTTTTGCACCTAGTTTTAAGAAATAAGTAATGGTTCATTTTGTGCTTCATTTTCATTGTCTTCAATGTAATTTGTCTTGGATCAAGAAGACCATATTACAGGTTACTAGTTTCAATACATGCGGTCTTAAAATACAAAGTTAGTTTATATGACAATTTGCCCAAAAGCAGGTCAAAGACAACAGTGTAATGGTTACAATACTGTCATATGTCACATAAAAAGCTACTTTTAAACACTTCCTCATCAATTACAAGGTTTGATGTCCATTTTTCACAGATGCAAGCCAGTAAGTTGAAATGTAAGTAAAACATCAATGACTGACATTTTCATTTCAAGTTGGGTCAATAACAATCATGTATCCTTCTCTTTCTTTTATCTAATTAAACCTGAATGATCAATCTTATGACATATAATTCAATTCTTGTGAGTTGCAACATGAGGCGACTGCAGGCAGAGATCTGAACAAATTTTTAAAAGTATTCATAATGACTCCACCAAACAACCTGGACAAACAATCACAAGACAAAACAACACTTTTTGACCTCTTGGTCTTCTTTCAGGCAAGATAAAACAATCTGGACAATAAAATGAAGAACAAGCAAATCACTTGTCTTTGTTTCATTCAGCACAAGATGGGTGTTGTTTCATTTGTCCAAGTTGTTTGATGGAGTCATTATAATTACTTTTAACAATTCTTGTGACTCAATGTTAAAGGATTCAAATCCTCACTGGATGCCTAGCCAAAGCAGTCTTAATATAAAATTGATTAAAAGATATTTTATAAGTTTTATGACAGGAATCACCCAATTTCAGCTTTTTATTCAGACCTGGAAAGCATACAACTTCATACATGTCAGTTGTCTGCAAGTTAAAGAAAAATTCAGACCATATCAACGGAAAATTACAATGTGGTTATCTTACACAGGCATACTTTACGCAGGCATGCCCACTTTTGAAAATAAAAGAAAAAAAAAAAAGAATTACTACTTAAGTGATGAGTAGTGGAAAGAGAGAGAGAGAAAGTGAAAAAAAAACAACTAACTAGGGGAGCACTTAACAACATCTGTTTCACCTGCTCAAAAACAAATTTGTTTGCTTGTGTTTCACATTTCAAAATAAGAGATTTGCTGCTTTCAAATGTACATTCTCAACTACTTTTCATGTTTTCTGTGGAAAAAAATAGGAAATGATGAGAATAGAGTTGCAAAGATTTCTAGCCGAAAAAAAAGGATGAAATCAGCAGAACTAAAGAGTAAATTAGTTGAAAAGAGGACAACTGGAATGCCTGCTCATAATTTCAATTTGTTTACAAAACTCTGTCTAAGATCAATCTTATCCTGATACCTCAACTAATATCTCAAGTTATACTATTCTCATGAAAGTTCACACTTCTTTACTGGTATTGATGGAAGATTTGATTTTTAGACCATGAATATGAAGTGAAGCATCAGGTACTTGCAATGCTTAACCCTTTACCATATACAGTCTGTTTTGCACCCCCACCCACCTTTTTTTTTTTAACTGTTGGTTCACTCCTTTTTCTTGAAGGGGAATCAATGACTTTAGCCTACTCTTTCAAAGGAAAAATTAGTGCTTTAAAATGTTTGCAAATTACACCAGTGACATGAGACAGACAATATGCATGCTGAATGACAAAAACTCTCATTAAACCTGTAAATTCTGAAGAAAACAATATAAACCTGAGCCCAATTGACATTTGCTTCCTGGGGTTCTTTCCCTGAAAAAAAAAAAAAAAAAGAATGAAAGAAAAAGAAAAAGGAAAAATAGAGACAGACACAATGTTACCTTAAAAAAAAAAAAAAAAAAAAAAAAAAAGATTCACATACCGGCGGTGATGTAAAGTATACATTGCAAAGTTTGCAGTATTCAGTATCATCATCATCAAATTCTGAATGTTTGATGTTTTTTTCTTCTGCTGTTGCTGCACTATCCACGTTTTCAGTTGGGTGTGGTTTTCCACTGTTTCCCAGTCCCACACTTTCCTTCTCGACACTGGACTTCCCAGTTCCCGTCTGATTGTTGGTGTTAGCTTCAGGTGGTTTCTGTCCTGTCTGTTGTTCCTTGTTAGAAGAACTCTGAGTCGAAAAAAGACACAGAGTCTGACTGCTGACCAAAACCTGAGTTCTTCGACCCCTGGAACGATTGTTCCTGAAAGTTTGCATCAGTTTCCTCTATCACATTTCCAATCTCCGTGTAAAAGTCATCCAGCACTTCATTCATGTTGTTTGTGCTTCTCTCATTCGGCTGAAATGAACAGCCGTTTCCTTGATGATAGCTTGGATTTTGCTGGAGCTGTAAACCTGAGTTTCTTTGCCGGTTCATCATGTTCTGTCCACCCTGCTGATTGGAAGGCTGGTTGTTTCTGGAGGTGTCTTGCTGTTTCATCATATTCCCTCCCACCCTGTTGATAAAATGGCTGGTTGTTATTTCTGGATGTATCCTGCTGGTTCACCATATTCGATCCACCCTGCTGAAAGAATGGCTGGTTGTTATTTCTGGTGGTATTTTGCTGATTCATCATATTCGGTCCGCCCTGTTGATATGTAGTCTGGTTGTTATTTCTGAAGGTATCTTGCTGGTTCATCATATTCAGTCCGCCCTGTTGATATGTAGTCTGGTTGTTATTTCTGAAGGCATCTTGCTGGTTCATCATATTCGGTCCAATCTGCTGATGTGTCAGCTGGTTGTTATTTCTGGAGGTGTCTTGTTGAAACGCCGAATTGTTGCTTCTTTGCTGGAAGCTGTTGAAATTCTCTGTGCCCTGGAAACTGCCTCTTCCCCCATCATAGCCCATACTGCCATTGGCTTGCTGCTGTTGCGACATGTTGGTGAACTGCTGGGAACTCTGTCCCATTGTGTTGCTGTCACTAGCTGGTGGTGGGCCATAATTGTTGGAGAACTGCGGAGGGAAGTTTGTGTTGTTGGACATGCCCATGGTTCCATCCTGCTGCTGTGGCATCCACATGTCAGTGGACTGTTGCATGTCATTGCCCCACATACCAGACTGCTGAGACACTCCGCCAGACTGCTGGAACATCGAACCAGACTGCTGGAACATCGAACCAGACTGCTGGGGCATCATGCCAGATTGTTGTGGCATCATACCAGACTGCTGGGACATCATACCAGACTGCTGGGACATCATACCAGACTGCTGGGGCATCGTGCCTGTCTGGTTAGTCATTGTGTCCCATTGTTGTGACATACCAGACTGCTGGGACATCATACCAGACTGTTGGGGCATCATACCAGACTGTTGGGTCATTGAGCTAGTCTGGTAAGACATTGTATCCCACTGTTGTGACATACCAGACTGCTGGAACATCATACCAGACTGCTGGGGCATCATGCTAGTCTGGTGTGTCATTGTATTCCATTGCTGTGACATACCAGACTGGTGTGGCATCATACCGCCAGACTGTTGAGGAAACATCCCTGACTGCTGAGACATCATGTTTTGCTGGCCAGATGAATATGTATTCACCCTGGTGTCAAATTCTGCAGCCGTCTCATACTGTGAATACTGGTAATTTCCTGAAACAAAAATAATTGATTTCACAGTACACATGCGTGTTTTGCAGCAGGTGCTTGAAACTGCATTAAGGCGGTGAACTTGCCATATATTTTAGCATCTGAACCACCCCTGTTGTTATTGCAATTACATCAATCAAGTTTTATACCACAACACCTGTCTACCCTTTAGTCTATACCTATTTTTAATGTGCCCTCTTTGGTAAAGAGTTTTAAATTGAATTGGAAAGTCAGCACTACCCAACATAAGAAGACTGTAGTCTTAAAAAAAAGATCTCTCTATACTGTGAATCAACAGTCTCATTCAACTATTGATTGATTGTCACAGACTTCACACAGATTTCTATTTAAAAGAAAAAAAAAGACTAAATAAAAGTTATACCACTAAACAGAGCCGGCTCTCTTATTTTGGTACCAAAAGTGGCTATCTTTATTTGGATAAGTCATGAAACTATGGACCAAAGAAGCTTGAAATTTTGTCATATTGCAAGTTCGTTGACTGTCCAGAAAAGAAGCACAAAAAAGGACAAATCTGTAAAGACCTTAAACTAAAATAGAAACATTAAGCATTTTAATGCTGGTCACCTACATCCACACCAAGCATGTCTGCTGTCCCTTCACATGATCACAAAGCAGTACGGTGACCTGCTGATACTTATGACTCAGAAGCCCAAAATGGGGACCGGTCCAGCCTCTAAAGAAATCACAGCTCTTTATTTGCAAATGTTGTCATGTTTTGAGGTGTTTTTCATAACTTATTAGATCACTTGTCTTGATTTGCTTTGCACATACTTTATTTGCAAATTTAGTCATGATATGACATTTCTTTTCTTATATTTGATATTAACATTTTTCTTATTTAGGTCTGTGTGCATTTGAAATTTTGATGATATGTGTGTGTGTGTGTGTGTGTGTGTGTGTGTGTGTGTGTGTGTGTGTGTGTGTGTGTGTGTGTGTGTGTGTGTGTGTGTGTGTGTGTGTGTGTGTGTGTGTGTGTGCATGTGTGTGTGTGCGAGCGTACGTGTGTGCATGCATGGGTGTGTGCCTGAGTGGATGCATGCATGCGTGTATTTGTGCATGTGTGTCTGTGTGCGTGTGTGTTTTCCCAACATTTGCACTGAAAGTAAACTGCAAAAGAAACCACAGCACATGCACCTACGATACTGACACGTTCATAAATTACTCTGTTTACAGTTGTCCCTTTAGCAGCCATTGTCGCTACACCCCATTTCCTTCATAATGTTGATTTGCTTTGACTGGACATGTGACACAGTTTAATAACAAAACTAAATACATGCCAATGTATACGAAGACACAGCACACATTCTACAATTGCATTCAAGAGCACTGATCATTTCTCAATGAAACAAAAATAACACATATCTCAATATTGCATAAACACAAGTCTATACATCTAATCATATGGAATTTCAATATGTAGCTAAACAAGTTTATTATAGCAGTTATGAGCTTTTCACATCTTGGTTGAATGGTTTTCAAATTATTAAGAGCTGAAATAAATACTGTTATTATGAAAATTGAAAAGATATTTTTTCATTTTTTGAAGCACCAATGTCTGACATCACATCCTATTACATGAAACTGTTCTATCTTGCTATAGAGTCTCTTGGCGATAATTGAATAATCATGTGGATATTTCTGCAACGTACGTTTTGATTAGAGTTTAAATGAAAGATCCTTTCTGTTCAAACAGAGACTGGCTAGGCAGGACAGACTGACAACACTGCCACCTCAGAAGTGTTGAGGGGGCATGTCTACTCTCTCTCCTTCATAACTGATAAATATTATTATCATACACACGCATGACTACAAACATTTGCCTGGATATTTAACTCATTCAGCATGTCACATTCATCATGAAAATTAATTATCATACACCTATTGATATTATACATCCAAAATCATCATCAGTGTAAGGTCTTGTTGGCTTTTTAATTTCACGCATATTTGAAGGCAAATTTTGCTCATTATTTCAATACAATTTTAACAATGGTCTGCTTTTTGGTGTATGGTTGATCTATAAATCTGCATATTAAAGTGATTTTGTTTTTCAATAAAGTACCACAAAAATAAAATGATGAAAACATTTTCTGGCCCATTATCGATCTCCACAATCCTCGCATAACAGTTTACATACAAAATATATAACTCTTTTGGCATAATTCACTAGACAAGGTGATGTGATGATTAAGGGATTAGATGGTCTGAGCTCTGGGAAAACTTGAGAGGAAGTGTGGGGAGGGGTGGGGTGGAGGGGACTGGATGGTAGGTATGTGCAAATCTCACATTGATACCACTCCTCACTTGCCTTCTGTGTTTGTGTTTGCAACATCGGCTGTCCACTGCAGGCAGGGCCTGACAGCAAGTTCTGCGAGTACAGCGAGTGAATACATGTTGTCACAGTCATACCTTAATCCCACTCATACAGTTCCAAGTGCTGAGATGGTGGGCAGGTGAGGTGTAACAGCCATTATAACTCTACTTTCTGTCAACCTCATCTGTCCTGACTTTCGTTTTGGAGGGGTCATGCGACCCCATTTTGCACATTCAGCCCTCAGATACATTTCAGCTTGTACTTGTTTTTTGGGTGAATTTAAAAAATCATAACTTTCTTCTCAGATGTCCTCTTGAGACAATTTCTTCACCATATATTCATTCTCTCTCTCCCTCTCTTTCTCATATTGGTATTTTCGATCTGGTGATTTTTTTTTTTTTTTTTTTAACGCACCCATTGGATAGGAGAGATGTAGAGATCTCTGAATCTGAATCTGATCGCAACGTCGCTGTCGCCACATCTTAAGGCATTATCATGATGGGCTGGGGGTGTGTTCAGTCTAGTTTGTTTGCTGTTGTGATGCGATTAGTTTTTTTGAGGTGCCCAAGCAATTTTCTTCAAGGTGGTTCCAGTCTCTTACTGCACTAACAAAAAATGACTGTTTGAACGGCTCTGTCTGGCATCTGCTGACTTGGAATGTTCTTGTGTTGTTTCTAATACAGTCAGAGATCGCACTGGTGGTATAGTAGTTGCCAGTTGTTCGTGGCCTTACGAGTCGTCCTGGTTTGTGTGGAATTAGATATTCACCAGATGGTATGGGCCGGTACCAACCCCTCAATCACCCTGTAAAGGAAAATGAGGCGTAGATCACGTCTGCGCTGTTCGAGTGTTGGCAGTTGCAGAGTGTGTGAAGCATCTTGGTGATGGAGCAGGGTGTTCTGGAATTGTAATCCCGGTTATGAACCGAACGGATAGGCGCTGCACTCTTTCGAGTTTGTCAAGGTGGGCATTATAGAGAACAGGGGGGGGGTTGGGGGGGGGGGGGGGGGGGGGGGGGGGAGGGCACTTGTGTTCAGTACATACATATCTTATCACACATGTGTCGCTTGAGATACAATGGACATTATTCTGACTAGGCAATGAAGAAAATTATCCAGATGCGACTTTCGAAAAAAAAAACGACCATCTAACAATTTTTTGACAATTGAACAAGCGCTCACCGGGACCTCCTCCTGCTTTATCAGACATCACTGAAAGAAGCCAGTCTAAAATAATGTTAAATCACTCCAAAATAATCTCTTGATCTCATACCAGTATCCATAGTGAGCAACTTTCTGTATGAGCTTGCAAGTCGTGACAAACGTTTCACTGACTTTTCGTCTCAATAACCCAAAACAGCCGTCTGAAGAAAGGGAAGTACTTAGACTAGGCCTAGATGGCACTTCCCAACAAGTGATCTCGTCTATTCATACAAACGGTACCAAACAAGACATTTAAAAAAAAAAAAAAAAAAAAAGAAAGAAAAAGAAAAAAAAAGCAAACTAACATTGATTGAAGAAAAAAAAAAAAAGAAAAAACACGGAATATGACTTTCGGTGCGTAAATTTCCTTGACTGTGACGCACAAGAGAGAGAGAGAGAGAGAGAGAGAGAGAGAGAGAGAGAGAGAGAGAGAGAGAGAGATGATGATGATGATGATGATAATCGTTATTTCCAAGGGTAACAGATAAGCAAACATGCTTTTTTTTCATCCGGCCACATATCTTCACAAGTACATTAAAAGTTTATGAGTTATTCATCCATTAACATTTAAGGCATAGGCGACTTCAAAGGGAAGCAAAGCGATTGAAAACAAAACAAATATAAAGAAATTAATTTCAAAGAAAAAAAAAAAAAAAAAAAAAGAAAAAAAAAATCAGCACACACAGACATAGAATAAGCGATCCTCCTATCAAAGAGAGAGAGAGATAGAGAGTTACATTCCTTTTGTAAAATATTAACATACAACAAACTGCTAAGGATGATAATCAGACAACTACAATGCATCAGTAATATCAACATTTTTTTTTTCTTTATCATTTACATGATGTTGTTACAAGACAAGACAAGAATGAGCAGTACTACAATCAGTTACTAGTTAGCGACAATGACAATAAAGTCCTAGCGTCAATAATCATGACGCTTATTTATCATGATGTGTGTATGTGTGCCTGTGCGTGTGAGCGCGCACGCATGCATGTGTGTGTGTGTGTGTGTGTGTGTGTGTGTGTGTGTGTGTGTGTGTGAGAGAGAGAGAGAGAGAGAGAGAGAGAGAGAGAGAGAGAGAGACCATCATAAACTTCCTCCCCCCTCTCTCATCTTTTTTTTTTCTTCTTCTTCTTGAACTGTTCATACACTACCCATGACTCTAATTATAAACTTAGTGACAATACATCAATATGCAACTGTAAAGAGAGAGAGAGAGAGAGAGAGAGAGAGAGAGAGAGAGAGAGAGAGAGAGAGAGAGAGAGAGAGAGAGAGAGAGAGAGAGAGAGAGAGAGAGAGAGAGAGAGAGAGTTTCAGTTCCAGTTTCATCAAGGGCATATCACTGAGTGCAAACAAGTCCATACATGCTGCACCACATCTGTTCAGTTTCAAGACCACACAATGCATGATTAAATAAATGAATTAATGACACTGATGAGAGAAATTAATATGGTCTCATGGCTACACCTTAGAGATGTCTGACCTGAGCATTAGCTAAGTTGGCTGATCAGCCCTTGGGTACCTAACTAACATTGTCTTCGCCATTTCAACTCACAGGTCATTCATCCACACAATTCTTTAAAAGACATCGTCTAAAAACTCATCCAAAACTTTGTTAAAAATCTTTCCACTGTAAAATCTCAGATCCGATGAAAAATGTTAACCTCTTTCAAGAACTCAAAGATCGCGTCAGGGTTTTCATGGACTCTGCTGTAAAATGTTTGTGTCTCACATCGTGCAAATCCCAACACTCTAAAAGAATATGTTTCATTGTGAGTGGCACATGACACGGAATGCACCAAGGAGCTTCTTCACTCTTTAAAAGGTAGGAATGGGTAAAATACGAATGGCCGGTGTGCAGCCGGCACAGAACTGTTCTTCTTTTTACGACCACCAGACGAAGACGGGAGGAACTCCTTTAGGTTTGGACGGATCTGAAAGAGTTTGTTATCCGTCTGTGTATTCCAATCCTCCTGCCAGAGGTCTTTTACATAATCGTTAATTTTGGGTTTCAAATCTGAGCAGGGGATAGGTGTGTTTGACAGTTTTCTCTCGTACGGCATTCTTGGCCAAACGATCCACCATTTCGTTCCCTCCGATGCCGACATGACCAGGAACCCAAGCCAGAAGAATGTTGTAACCCTCCGCTGTCAACTTGGTAAAAAGTTCAAAAAAGTGTAAAAGTTCGGGGGTGCTGAAGATTGCGGCCAGCTATGGCCTCCAAAGCCGACAGTGAATCCGACAAAACCAGAAAGTCCCTCTTCGTAGATTGGGAGATTATCCGTAGTGCCAGAACCAGAGCTGTAACTTCAGCAGAGTAAGCAGAAGCGTCTGAAGGAATATGTTCTAACAGTATTTGAGAAGGAGCACCAGAGCAGTAGGCTGCACAGGCCACTCCATCTTCAGACTTGGAACCGTCAGTGAAAATTTTTTCTGATAGGATGAATTTCGAACAGAGGTCAGCATACAAAGCCTTGTATGCTAGAGAGCTAGTGGACTCTTTGCGAAAAGCTGCAAGATCAAAACGAATCTCTGGTGTGAAAAAGGTCCACGGAGGTTGATCCGGAAACTTTGGAAAAATCGGACACAACTCCTAGGTCTAGACCTGCATTCCGTGCGTGAGGCTGCATACGAAGACCAAACGGCGGAATACAGTTAGGGTTGTTGTCAAATTTGCTTTGAAACTGAGGGTCAAAGACACAGTCATAGGCAGGGTTTTCAGGTTCGGAGAACAGTCTGACGTAGTAATTCAAAGACAGTTTCAGCCTGCGGTTGGACAGTGAAGGTTCACACCTGCCTCTGCGTACAGGCTGTACACAGGGGGTGGTGCGGAATGCTCCAAGACAGAGACGAAGCCCTTGATGGTGGATAGGGTCCAAGAGTTTTAGATACGACGGTCTGGCAGAGCCGTACACAGCACAACCATAGTCCAGTTTGGAACGGACCAAGGCTCTGTAGAGGTGCAGCAAAGTTTTCTTATCAGCGCCCCAGTCAGTGTGTGCTACGACCCGCAGATATTCAGAGCTTTCTGGCAAGAGGTTTTGAGGTGTTTAATATGGCTGAAAGTTGAGTTTTTTGGTCGAAAATAACTCAAGGAATTTGGCCTCTGTGACAGCTGGAATGGGGAGATTTCCCTATTTTGATTTCAGGATCTGGAAAAAACTGACGAAAATTATGGAAGTGAATGCACTGTGTCTTCGTAGGAGAGAAAGTAAAGCCATTTTCATCCGCCCATTGATGAATTTTATCCACACAAAGCTGGAGCCTGCGCTGGACACTCGGGTACAGGCTTCCAGTTGCATAGACAGCAAAATCATCCACAAACAATGAGCAGTCTGAACCCTGCTGAACTGACTTGACAATGTTGTTAATCTTGATGCTGAATAGGGCCGGAGACAGTGCTCCCTTGTGGAACACCCAACTCCTGCTCATGAACATCAGAGAGAGTGGTGCCAACCCGGACCTGAAACTGTCGGTCTGCCAAAAAATTTTGAATGAAAAGTGGAAGATGACCCGAAAACCAAGATCATGGAGATCATGAAGAATTCCAGCTTTCCAGGTGGTATCGTAGGCTTTCTCCAAGTCGAAGAATATAGCCACTGCGTGGTGTTTGTTCAGAAAGGCGTTCCGAAGCGTAGATTCCAGACGAATCAAATGGTCCACTGTAGTATGATGTTTACGGAAACCACACTGTTTCTTTTTCGCCAAAAGGCCGTCGGTTTCAAGTTTCCACATGAGTCTAGCGTTGACCATTTTCTCCATCAGTTTACAGACACAGCTGGTCAAAGCTATTGGACGGTAGTTTGACGGGTTGGAGAGATCTTTTCCAGTTTAGGAATAGGAATGATGAGGGCTTTTCGCCAAGATGGTGGGAAGAATCCAGTAGTCCATACATGGTTGTATACATGTAGCAGGATGTGCAGACCTTTTTGCGGAAGATGTTTCAGAAGTTTATAATGGATTTCATCTATACCCGGAGAGGAATCGTTGCAAGAAAGTAAGGCGGATTTCAATTCATTTAAAGTGAAAGGAAGATTGTAGTCTTCCACGTTGTCTGACGAAAAGTTGCAGGGTGATTTTTCTTTAAGGGCTTTTTTTGACAAAACTGGCTGACTTGTTAGAAGAGGAGGAATTCTTTTCAATGGTTGAAGCAAGCAGATTAGCAACTGCTTTTTTTTTTCTCTGTTATTAAAGAATCAGAAACTTGAGGTGGTTCACAGTGGGGCAGGTGTTCTTCCCTTTGATTTTCTTGATGATTTTCCACACTTTTTTCTTCGAAGTTTTGGATGTGAGACTTGAGCAAAACTGTCTCCAAGATAATCGCTTACTGGTGGTCTTATATATGTGTTTCGATTTGGCCCTCAGTTTTTCTGATGCGCTCGGACGTTGGGCATCGAGGGTCTGCAAGAAACCCTACGTTGAGCTCTTTTACGGGTTTTGTTAATTTCTTTGCACTCAGAATTGAACCAAGGAACTTTTGGCATTACGGGCTTCTTGGAAGATGTCTGGATGGTTGACTTTGCGCAATTCAGTATGAAATCTGAAAGACTTCCTGCCGGATCGTCACTATGCAGGATCTTGTCCTCTTCCAGATCCATAAGAAACTTAGTGGCAAAGAGGTCCCAATCTGCTTTGTTGAAATTGAGGCGTTCTGGCAAAGACTCGCTCTCTGCATTTGTACACCGAAGCAACACAGGAAAGTGGTCACTACCATGCAGGTCCTCATCAACCTCCCAAACAAAATCAAAAACAAAGATGGATCACAGACAGAAAGATCCAGACAGAGATGTGGTGCCATTAGCGGAGTGAAAGTAAGTTGGTGATTTTTCCTGTTCAAGACACACAGATCAAGCTCCGAAAACACTTCCTCTAAAAGCAGACCCCGTGGTGAAGATCTCTCACTTCCCCATAGAGGAGAGTGGCCGTTCAGATCACCCAACAGCAGGAAGGGTCGAGGAAGCTGCTCCAAGAGTGAAATGAGGTCCTGTTTGGTGACGCAGATGTTTGGAGATAAGTACAAACTACAGACAGTAACTGTTTTGTGGAGAGTAACCCGAGCTGCCACTGCCTGAAGCGGAGTCTGCAGAGCAACTGGGCTGTACAGAACAGAGTTGTGAATGAACAAGGCAACTCCACCAGAAGCACCATGTTCAACAGACTGTGCAGGTAGATTTAAAAAACTGTAGCCAGAAAGTGAAATTTTTTTTGTCAGACTTGAGAAGAGTTTCTTGGAGGGCAATTAGCATCGGCCTGGCCTCACGGCACAACAGCTGCAATTCTTCATAATTGGAAGACAGTCCCCTGATATTCCAATGTATGATTGAATCCATTGTGGATGAGTCCATCATAAATGAAATATGGTGAAAGAAAATAAATCTCGTAATTCTTCTTTTTTATTCTATATCAACATCATCTGGATCCGAGAGAACTGCAAATCTGTTGAAATTTTCTCTCGCTTTTTTTCTCTCGATCTGATACAATTTTGTTCGGCGTTTTCTTTTTAGGTGGCGACTTGGTCTTTCCTCCAGAACCGCCAGCTCCCTTGTTGACAGCTGTAGGGTGCCCTTTGGAGGATTTTGAGGGGGTGGTCTTGTCTTGTACTTCAACGACTTCCACTCTCTGCCGCTCTGAAGTGCCTGTAGGTCTTTTTGCCCCCTGGTGGTCTGGGGCGGGAGTAGGCTTTGAAGACTGACTCGTATCTGAAGGCGACGACTGCTGGGGTTCATCGCATGCAGTGGTTCTGCCTGAGGCTACAGACTTGGTTTCTGGCTCTCTCTCGGCAAACGGACTCCACCGTCTGCACTCCGATGCTGACTGTTGTTGGCTTCTTTACTGCAGCTGCAAACGAGAGCCCAGCAGTTGGTTGACTTTTCATAGCAATCTTTTTTTTCGCCTCAAAAAACGGGATTCGCTGTTCAGTCTTTATTCTCTGAATTTCCTTTTCCTTTAACCAGTTTGGACAGGTCTTCGATGATGATGGGTGCTTGCCTCCACAGTTGGCACAGAGTGGTGGACTGTCACACACACCCTGGTGGACTGGCTGGCAGCAGGTACCACACACCTCTTCCTCCGTACATCTATCCCTCACATGGCCGTACCTCTGGCACTTGAAACAGCGCAGAGGTGATGGGATGTACAGTGACACTGAAACTCTCAGGTAGCCCACCGTAATCGACTCCGGGAGAGAAGTAGAGCAGAAGGTCAAGAAAAGGGTGTCAGTTGGAATCCTGTCATTGCCTTTACGCACAAGCACACGATGAACGTGGGTCACTCCTTGAGATGCCAGCTCTGACTTGATTTCAGCCTCCGACACTCCTCTCAGATCTCTGCACCGGATTACTCCTTTCGAAGAGTTCAGAGATTTGTGTGGAGACACTTTGATCGTCGATCCACTAACGTTGTTGATTTTAACAGCATCTCGGAGTGCAGCTTGGATGAGCACTCAATCAGAAGTGACCCATTCCTCAGTCTCTTGACGCTCTTTGGCTTCCCGCTGAGGCCATTGATTCCCTTCGCAATCGCAAAAGGACTCAGGCCTGACAGAGGTCTATCTTCATCTGCTCCCTCCACACATCAGCCAGCTGGGCCAGAAGCCTGAAAGGACTCTCGTCTCATGTTCCGAATCCGTGTCCGTCTCTGTTTCTGAATCCTGCCTGTGTCTTTTTTTTGTTTTTGGTGCCATGGTGTATTCATTAGAATTCATCTCTTTTGATTCCCACCCGCCATCGAGTCCCAACAAGGGGGATGCCCATTTTATACGGAATTCCAGTATATCTGGGCACCAGGACTTCAAAGGAGATATACACAGGCCTGAAAGCATCCCTGCCACAGAAGCTCCCAAACCCGTTTGACCCGAGCCGCCGCCTTCTAGCCTGAGCTAGGGCATGCACGCGACCAGCCGCTTGATCGAAGTGGGCCACTTCGACCACCTGTCTAGGGGAAGTCCAGGCCAAAGAGGTGTGTTGACTTGATGCACCGCAGTCACATCAGCGGTCTCACCTCCAGGATCCTATTCTCCCCCATCACAGGACGCACCGCACGGCAAACACGGTGGGCCTCAAGAAGACCACAGAAAAGAGGAGTGTTGGAAAGAAGACTTGAAGGGGAGAGAAGACGAAGATAGAAAAGACCCAAATAAGAAAGGCAGAAAACAAGAAAAGGAGAAAGGCGGGTTACTATTAGTCAGGGTCCTCACCCTTAGCCTGTCTGACATGGGAAGCCCTACCAGGGACATCAACTCCTTACCACGTTGCGCTTAGGCCAGACAGCATCTTCGACTTTTCAGGCCTAGAAGCATTGAAAAAAAAAAAAAAAACTAGCCTATCTCAAATATTGATGCCCCCGCCAGCAAAGCCTAAGGGATCACAGGATCACGCAAGCCCTCCGACCACGGTTGGCTGGTGATGTTTCTTGCTCTTGCTTTAAGTCTGGATGTGTGGCCACTTCCTCTCTTGATGTTGAGGGAGAGACAGACAGACAAACTGACAGACAGGCAGACAGAGTTAGACAGCCAGCCAGACAGAGATCAGAAGAGAAAGAAAGAAGTAAGATTCATATCCACTGAAAAGAACTGAACTCAAGCAGAATGTCTGATTTCTATTTTATTTTATCTGCATCCTTAATGGCACAATGGCATTATGATACATTTTTCTTTCAAACAGAAAGACAGGGGAAAGCAAGAAAGAGGGAATGGTAAACACACCAGGTGAAATTTGCATGTTATACAATTGTAAACAATAATGGAAATGGTAGAAACATACAATCAGTTCCAAAGATTGTACACTATCTAGATCTATAACATTAACTCCAAGCTGGTTAAAAAAAAAAAAAAAAAAATAGTATACTTCACATACGAAATAAGCGAATAATCTGATCAGCAAAGGCTCATTCTCAGCTTCTGGACAAGGTGCACAACAAAACAAAACTATGCACAAAATGAAGGGCTATCCAATTCTCTACTGAAAACTGTTTCGCCTGCAAAATGAGACCATATATAAAATCAGATTTGTTTTCTTGAAGATGGAGGAATGAAGAAAAACGTCAACATTTATAAAATGCTGTTGCTAAAAAAACAAAAAACAAAAAGAAAACAAAAAGAAAACAGAACTGTGAAATGATTGTAAGGACATTAGACTGCTTCACTGTCAATAAGCCTGCAGCACATGTATAGCAATCTTTAATAGACAAACAAATAACACCCCTAACTCCATGTAAACATAACAAAATGTCAGATGGCTTCATTCTCTGTCTTTCCATGTGCACACGCTTTACGCATAATGGAAGAAGAATTCAGCAAGTCACCTACACCACTTAAAATGAATAAAATCTAATTAAAGCGCACACACACACACACACACACACACACACACACACACACACACACACACAACACACACACAAAGAGAAAAATGTCCAAATCATTTACGTTTTTTTCAAATACTGAAGGAAGATCAGAATTTGCTTTCAAAGAAAGAACATAGTTATCTCTGTTCTCGTTCCTTTTTTTCAAGTTTACATGACACAAGTAAAAGACATAATGTATCTATATTGGCGACCCCCATGAGTTCTCATCTAAGGCTAAACCTTAGAGATGTTATTGATGTGTATTGATATCTTATCAAAATTAATGAAGGGGCCCATCAAGCAAAGAAAAAAAAAAATTTTTCTTTTTAAAGGTAAGAAATGTCAATGGTACCTCAGTTTTTGAGAAAATTTTGCACTGCACCAATTCTGTCATCCATCACAATCAGAGTGATCTGAAAAATGCAAAAGTAAACTGAACAAGGAAATTTTGGCCTTCAGACAATTTTTTTTGGAAATAAGTTACAAACAAAACAAACAAGAAAACGTTCGGCCCATTTGTTTGGATATAGTAAAAAAAAGAAAATCTAACAAACAAAAAAAAAAACGAATACGCAGCTAAAATTTCGGTGTAAATCCCTCAAAATCAGCAAACTGATCCCAGAGTGGAACAAACACAACAAGCCTCAATAACAATTTGTTTGATCATGTGCCCTTGAACCCAAGCTGAAATAAAATCATTCTTCAAAGTTTGATTGGCCAAAAAGATTGTGATCTTGATGACTTGACCTGAAAGACGCTTAACACCCAAAAACACATTTTCTCTCAAAATACACTAAACATCACCCACAACAGAGCTGCAAGATATTACTGTTATAAGAGCGGTCCCACTATCCGTACTGATTTGAATGATTTTTTTTTTTTAAAGGCATAAAGACAATGTTTATAAAATACATAAATGTGCGTATACAAAAAATAAACAGATAAAAAAAAAAAACTCATGTATTTCAAAAAAAAAAAAAAAAAAGTTTTTTCCACTGCCTGTTCTCCTTTATAATGGATGCAATTGATTTTTATAGACGAAACTGCACTGACAAAATTTATCATACCTAATTACCAAATTCAAAAGGCCTTTACTCTTTCAAAAACATTAACAGAATCAGCAAATCGGTTTCACTCTTTACCAGGTTAATATGGCATCACCACTAATCCACGGAGCAGATTTCAAGACGTAAAAATTTGCAGTCAGCACAAGAGAACTAAAATACTCAATCTGTGTCCTTAACCATGACTAAATAAAAGTCATCACCGAAACTCTTACTGATGTACTTACAGGAAAAAGTGAGTTTTTGAGAAGCACGTAAATGCTTGAACTTACGACCTTTTCCCTAAGGTCAAAGATAAAGCCCATTTTATTTCATTTTGTCACAGTCAAGCTGATTGAAAGTAAGAGTGAGAGATAATGTTGCTTATAGCCCAGCCAACTGCTAAGGGCCATATCAGGGCTGTCATCATTGAAGTCGATTCTCGGCTGACAGATAGTAACAGATCGTTTTTCCAAAGAAGTCAAATAAGAATGATAATGATGTTTCATTAAGCACATTTTTTTCAAAGTAAGCTGAAAACAGTTCGCATGCATCAAAGTGAAAATTAAAGAAAAACAAAGTCACTCCAACAACTGGAGCTCCCCCCATTTCCATGCTCCTCAAGATAAAAGACAGTCACTGTTCACAGCCACCTGGACTACACACACACACACACACACACACACATATACATACAAGCATACACACACACGTATATGCCCGCGTAAGATGTATTTACAGGTAGACGCAAAGTGTTCAAGAAATAAACGGTAAAAAGAAATGTTCAGTACCGTATACACAAATGGGCCTTGAATGAAGCTTGAAAAGAGTCTGTCGAAGTGAAGGGTCTGAGGGTGAATGAAGTACATCCAAAACTGTTGGTCTCTGATATGCGAGAGAACATCAGCCAACAGATTTTGTTCTGACAGACGGAACACAGAGAATATGATCATCCATTGCCAGGAAGTATAGATGGAGTAATATATCAAACAGATATTCAGAGCCAGCAAACATGAAAGTTGAAAAGGAGGAGGTTTTTTTGATGTTGTTGTTGGGTCCATACAAGTTGACAACTTCAAATTCCATGACATTTCCATGCCTTTTCCAGGCTATTTTGAAAACTTTCCTGAATAGCAAACTAGCCACTTCAAATTAGCTATTTTCACAGATAAAATGCATTTCAAGTGTCACCAAAATGGCTGTGTCAGGAAAGCCTGTGCCAAGACTGTGTTTCTTCAAGGCCTTATTTTCAATTCCATTTCTTTTCCATAATTCTGGCCATAATTCCACAACTTTCCAGTCCAGGGCAACTGCTTCTTTTTTCCTTTAAGTTCCATTATTTTCCAGGATTTCCGTCTGGTGCACAGACCTTGAGAGTGAACAGTTTATTGAAAATTTTCTGCTCGATAAGAAGTCAGAGCAAAAATGTCTAAAGAGATGAGGCACATCTCCGTTTGGTGGATCGCAATGTCATCCACGCAGTACCGTTCTGACCCTTTGGGAGCCTTTGGAGCTGGTACTTTGGACAGTCAACAAATAGAGCATACATGATATCTAATCAGACTATATGTTACTAAACTACCTTCAATGATTTTCAAAAACTGTCGACAAATGATAGAGTGACACAAAAGAGACAAGATTAGACAACAGCGTAAATCAAAGACAGATACAATACTGATTTTGAAATTTCAAACCTTTCGTTTAGGAAAAAAAAAAACATACATACGAGTGTGTGTGTGTGTGTGTGTGTGTGTGTGTGTGTGTGTGTGTGTGCGTGTGTGTGTGTGTGTGTGTGTGTGTGTGTGTATGTGACAGTCTATGTGAAGGTAATTAGTTTTCAAAGAAAAACTACAAACCACTGTAAGTTCAAAAAAAAAAAAAAAAAAAATTTTGTGTCATAGTCACATGCAAAAAACATGAAACTAAAACCATCTGCTTTCTGCTTTAACTGTTTTAAAAAAATCTTGTTGTAAGAAATGCCACTCATCACCAGTCTGACATATGAAACTGATATGATGTCAGATCACCAGGGGCTGGATTGATTTCACAGTCAGTCAACAAGCAAGGCACTTGTCAATAGATTTCAACTGAGAGCTGCTCATTTGTGGACCATTCAAATCACCATTGACGAATGACTAAAATGATTTGAAAAACGAAAACGTCCTTCCCCTCCGTCACTTCTAGGCAAAATCATTAAAAACAAAAAAAGAAATTGTTTCTTAATAATACATTTCCATGTCTTTTGACAAGAAAGAAGAAGAAGCGTTTCTTAATGCATTTTTTTTTTGACAAAATCCCTGCTTGAAGATCTTGAAATTTACGGGAAAAAGAATGGAAACGCTTCCATCCAAACAGGGATAAAAATCTCATTCTTTCAAAAACATGCATACGCACATGCCCTTACACACACACACAGAGACACACACACACACACCCCAGCAGCCTCACAAGAAAGCACAGAAAGAAGCCAGCAGCAAGGTTGGATGCAAACAGGAAAAAAAAAAACTTTCAGTACTGTGCTCAGCATTGTTTACATGATGTAAGTGGAAAGAAAATGGGGCTAAAAAAACCCAACAAAATTGCATTAGTTTGACCAAAACACTCTTGTTTAGAAAAAAAAAAACAGACACATACACAAGCAAATACTATATTACCTGCAAATCAGCTGAATGATTTACACGTCAAAACATATGCACGCAAAATAGCATAACAATCTCTATAAGATGAATGATCGTATGATCGTTCTGCAATATAAGACTAGAAAACAACGGTCGCTTTGCGGATGTACATTTCGCTTCATATCCTGACTTCTGACATATTCAAGAAACACGAGCACTCAGCTTTTACACCGCTATGAACACCTACCAATAACAATATGATTACGAAATCATTACAGACTCTGTGCGCACAAACATTTCCCTCAATCAACAACTTTCAAGGTCCATGTTCCATAATCATAATCCAGCACGCACTGTTAAAGGGAAATTTGCGCTACTGTGCACACATATGGGAAAAGCTTACATCTCTTCTAATCACCACAAACATAATGGAACAACACGTTCCTCACTGCCATATCATACTCATACAAAGGAATGATTCCACGTCTTTGAACACTTCTTCACCTTCATCTTGAAGCAGTTCAGAGCTCGCAAGACAAATGAAGGTGAAATCATCTTAGTGGGTCTGCTTAGGTTCAGTTTGTGTTGAAACACCCAGCCAAAAACTCAGGGCTTCTTTGAGGCTGTCATCACACTCAAAAAAAAATTTTAAAGTCCCTACCTGGAAACGAAATGAACAAACAAGGAAGATACAGCATGTAAATATTTGCATCGATGAAGCGCAGGATAACTGAACTTACTGACAACCTCATGGCGTGTAGTGGAGGCCATGCCCAGGCTGCCAACCATTCCCCTCAATTCTTTTTCCATTTCCCCCTTCCCCTCGCAGTTGAAAAAAAAAATACGAAAAAGAATTGTAAAAAAAAGTTTAAATGCAATCAAAAATGAAAAAAAAAAAAAAAGCCATTTGGGTATAAAAGACACTGGACAGCCAGTGCCCAAATTGTCAGGCTCATTCTCCTAGTCCCCAGATTACAACAACAAAAAAAAGTTTACATGCTATAAACTGTGACCAAAGAAGACCCCCCCCCCCCCCCCCCAAAAAAAGGGTTTGAAACACTTTCCCCAACAAAGATGGGAAAATCAAACCATGAAGGCAAAATCATGGGCAAAAGAAAACACACAATTTCTTTTCCATAAGGCAGAGTCAAAAACAGTCACAGGACAGGAACTTCCAGACGGTGAAGACACCGTTAACACCGAATGATACCCCTCCTCCCCCCCCCCCCCCCCCCCTCTCCCCCCCTTCCACCACCACCATCCTCACGGGGATGCAAGAGCTGCAGAGCTCAGAAGTCAACAATCACGGAAACGCATACCCCGAGGAAAACCCCAGTCCTTCCCTGAAAAAGAGAGTAATGTAATGTGTCAGCAAGCCAAGGACATGTCCTTCGTGCCATACATTCCATACAGTCTTTGAGGCTGAAGGTTAAAGAAAAAAAAAAAGGCCATGAGTCATAACACATTCGTGAATTATCGGCCTTGAAATTTATCATCATAAAAATGGTAGCTGAAACCCAAAACAGACTTGCTTCTCCCACCAAAACAAAAATAGGAAACAAAAATGGGGGAAAACTCAATCTAGATATGAACCAAAACAAACTGATACACACACACAAAACATATGATGGAATAGTTGGAAAACATCAGATAACCTTCTTGAAATAGATGACAGGCTAGAAAGATGGCTGAAAGCCACAAAACAATTTTTAAAGAAAAAAGATAAAATAAGAAAAAAGAAAAGAAATCATCATCACAGAATCAACAAAAGGTGGGACACACCAGTATAAAACTGTTCAAGAATAAAAACAAACGAACAAACAAAACATGTGTCCTGGAACCCGATCTGGAACATTTTCTGCATTTAAATTCTGGTGGAATTGAAAGCTGTGAACGTTTTCAATTCCCTGTTAGAATGATTGATGAAAAATCAGACTGAAAAAAAAGGAAATATGATTGATGTAATTAAAGATTAAACAAAAAAAGAAGAATAACACAACAAGTAATCATAACTCTGCTCATTCTAAAGACCAAATCAGTGCACAAATAAAAAAAAAAATAAAAACCATCTCATGATCATAAAAAAAGACAACAAAGAGTAAACAGCTCTATGGGAAGACTTGGCAAAATCAGGAATGCAATGAGAAATTAATAATAACCAACAACTACCAGTGTTTGTACAAAAAAAAAACAAACACAAAAAAAACAGCAGTTAAACAAGCAAGTGGTGTGCTTGAACATACCACATTGATGAGTACTGAAAACACATAAATTAATATAAAAGTAGGGAATGAATATTTACAGAATCAAGTGTCATGATGAAAGGTGAGAGAATGGCTCTATTCAGTAACGTTCTCCCATGTATTTGAAAAACAAAATCATTCTGACAAAAATCAGCAGAAGCCATTTCCATCAAAGACGAAGAAGTCTGTGGAGGAAGAGAGAAAATGGGGGAGATGGAAGTGGGGGATGGAGGTGAGGGTATCTGGGGAAGGGTGGCAGAGGGGGGGGGGGGGGGGGTGACCGAGGTGGGGGGGTGGTGGTGCGTGGAGTGGGTTAGGGGCAGATAATATCCTTCCCCCATTTCCGCCAAACTTCATCCTTCCAACCAACACAGATTGGAGTTGAAACGGTCAGAAATGGAGAGAATGGAGGAGGAGAACCCTCCTCACTCCATCCCACTCCCCACTAGAAAAGGAGATGAAGATGGACAGAGGGTGGAAGGATACAAAAGGGAGAGAAGCGAACTGAAACATCCCTTTCTCTCGCCAGAACATAGTGGAAGGATCAAAAAGGGAGAGAAGCGAACTGAAACATCCCCTTCTCTTTCTAGACCATACATACTTGAGATTTAAGAAGAAAAAAAAAAGCATAAGTACGATACAAAGGAATAAAGCAGGAGTCATTATGCTTTCTGCCCTGAAAAAAAGCATCATTTCTTTTCTTCATCCCAGTCAGGTTCCATCCCCTACACATCTGTACCTGTTCATCCGCACCTTTTTAGCAGAACTACCAAGAACAAACTTACTTTAAAATATCCGTGCATGATAGGGGAGAAAAAGTGTTACATTACGGGCATTAGAAAGGTTTCTGATTCAAAGATGCCCAAATGAAAATTTACCTAAATAATGCAAAATCATCATACTACTGAATTTTCAATAGCTGTTTAACACCGCCTTTGAGTTGAGTTGTAAGGTATACATGATTACAATATAGAAAGAATTGTGTCCACGACTCCATGCTGAAAATGAATCACTCTGCACAAAATGCATCATGCAAATGTATGAAGGAGACTGAACATTCTGAAAAATTTCACTCCAAAAAGAAATTATTTTCAAGACACCATGACTAGATAATAAAGAGAGGGAGGGGAGAAGGGGTGAGGGAAGGAAACTTGAATGACAGACACGTGTCAAAGTTCAGCATAAAATTAAAGACCAACAAAATAAGTGGCTTTACTCTTTCCTAAAAAAAAAAACTTATAGCAAAAGATTAAGATTAAAATTATAGTCCCGTCAACAGCAGAGGTTATCTCAGGACTGTCACCATGTTTCAAACTACCACGTATAACTTAGAGCAACATTTTGTTTACACTACTCATGCACTTATGAAACAATTAATATTCTGTTGCTATCAAGTTAATTTGCATATAACGGATGTGTCGATGGTAAGGAGGAGGTCACCAGTTAACAGCTCTTTTGTATATGAAAAACTTCTGTTTAATCAGTGGAATGATCGGAATAGTGATATACGGGATAAATGGAAAAAAAAGACAGCAGTAAATATTAATGGACTCAGCATGTACCTGTAAACTCAGGCACATGCCATGTATGATCCATTCACACAGTTCATAATTTCTTCTGCATCACAAGATTATTCATAAACGCATCACATGTCCCAAGTAAAGCAAGGTATTAAACTATAAAACAACAAAATGTCGAAAAACAATGTTTCCAGACATCATCTTCTTTGAGTCTGTATTTGACAAGTCTGATAGCCAACAAAAGGTCCATGGTCAATGGTTAGTGCATCTGCCTGTGGAGCTGAAGGTCGTGAATTTGAATACTCCATGGGGTCAGATTATTTTCAGCTTGAAAACCATCTCTGTCCACCCAGCAGTACATGGATATCCGATTCGACTAAGGGATGAGTCTGCCTTCCTTCGTGCTGTGCCTTAGACACAGTGAATTTCTGATAGTTCACTACTACTACCCTTGCAGCCAATAGGTTATGGGAAGTTTAGTCTTATTCTGTAACGTCACCAGGACATTCCTATCATTTGCAAGGTCTGCTCAAGAATGTATTCCTCTGGCGAAAAACATAAACAAAATGAGAAGAAACACACACACACACACACACACACTTAAGTTCTTATAAAGGATGTATGTAGCACCCAAAGAAACTAGTTTTCCTGATACTGTTTGACACCTTTTTACTCATGGAGTTTTTATTAGTAGTACGCGTCCTTCAACTTTCTCTCCTATTTCAGCCACCCTTCTTGCTAAACTACATATTTTCTCACTCTCTTCTTGAGTTATACTAGAGATTTCATTTGCTTGGAAAGGGCTGTTCAGTCACAACTTCACGTTTGCCTTGTACCTGGACTTTCCTTGCACCAAATTCATGTTTCACTGCCCACTTGTGTTGATGGTCTGTGTGCTTGTCTTTGTTCAGTTGCTGGGGTCATCAAACTTCTCAACAATGGAAGACTGCACCTCCTTTTGGTAATTCCGGGAGTGGAGTTCAAAACCAAGTCTCTGCTTGTCAAACTTTGTGTTTGGACACGTACGTGACACTCAACTCTTCATCACGTTCATCTAAAACAGAAAAGTGATTTCACTTCCAGAAGTTCATTTTGAAACTGCCAAATATACCAGATCTCAGTTACTGCTCAGAATACTTTTCAAAATTCATAATTGAAATATAACATCTAAACTGATATTTCTATGGTTTTTTTTTTTTTTTTTTCCCTTCATGAATGGATTTAAGGGAACATTACAAAGATGTGTAGAAGGCATTTTCAGCCATTTTCTCCTTTATGTAATTAAATTTGTTGGTCCTCAACAGCCCTTTTTACATTTCTGCTGCTCTTTGCAAATTTATGCAACTGACGAGGACTTTTTTAACAACCAAAAACACGCCTTGGGGATGGTAAAATAACATCTCCTTCAGACAGGACGGCTCAAGCACCCAGCAATGTGTTTTCCCTCCAGGTGGCACTACACAGAAGGAAGCCTCCTGCACCAATGCAATGTCAAAAATCATCCCCAGAAGACTATCTGCACACACAAAAATCTGGTTCACTGTTTCCTTCTGATCATTATTATTTTGTGAGATCTTCCAAGATTGATAGACCGATTACAAACGCTAACATTTCATCCACCATTCAGTTCAGGTTTACACTTTAAACTTTTCTTTCTTGACAATAGAACTGGGTGTATGACAATCGGGACTGGCAAGATTCTTACCGAAACATACAGACAAACCTTGCAACAAACACGGCCAAAAGCTGTGATAAATTTGAAACAAGCGATGAAGTGATTCTCATGCACAACTGTGTGAGAGAGGAATGACACATCCAATGCCAACATCAGGTTTCAGCTTTGACAGTAACAAAATATTCACATCATCACACAAATTTCTTAACAAGAGTAAAAGCAGTCCTTCACCAGACGATTTTCTATTTATCACTGCTCTTCCTTCCATCACTCCAAGAAGTCATTTTCCAAGATTTTTCTTCCAACAGAAACCCCTCCTCACGTTCAGGAACTGTCCGGTCATTACAAGGCTGTTTGATAACAATGGTCATGACACAAAGCAGACAACAAGAAGTTTAAACATTTTCGAAGTGCAGCATTACACTGAAAACAACACCATCATCATCAACAACTCATCGATATCCTCCTGCCTGAAACACCAGTCATCAACACTGTTGCATACTCTTCCCAACATGAAGGTACAAAAAAAAAAAAAAAAAAAAAAAAATCTCAGACCATCCTGTCTAAGCTTTTCACTGCTGAGGAATAATTTCAAGGCATCTCTTACACAGGACTATCAATTCCCTATACTTTGATCATCACACTGCTGACTTCCAAAACAACTGACACTTGTCACCAGTTTCACTCCTTTGTAATGCTTCTCTCTTCCCTTGCTCACAGACACCATTTTAAAAAAACCTCTTCAGAAGGATAAACATCTTTTTCTGTATCACATTTTCAAGCATGCATTTTTGTCTGAAAATGCTCAACAACTGTTGACTTGAAGTAACAACTGAAACGAGTGATACTACTGTGGTCAGCAGCACTTTTTAGAAGGACAAGGGAGCCATTCCCTTAGTGATACCCTGGCAGGTTAGATAAGAGAAGACCTTGTGCTTTGCATTGGAAAGTTTGGGGAAACAAATCCACTTATTCACTGGGATGATACATTTCACAGAATTCCAGAAATTAGTAGAAAAGAATGTTAAAAAAAAAAATCACAGTTTAGAAACCAAATGCCATCAATTCCAATGTTATAAATATACTTGATTTCAAATTCAGTCTGTAATGTTAAATCTTCCCTGGTTTCTTATGATAATTTGTTTTTCATTTTCACTGCCACTTCTTTATATAGATCTGGTTGCCAGACTGAAAATTCCTGGCTCATTTTGAATGACTTTCATTTTATCAGCCAGACTCGATTTCTCTCAAAACAAGACAGTGACAAAATTGTGCATGGACTTCAAATCTTAGGAACATGCACCCATGCGACACAAGTTGTTTTAGAATTTATCATACATGTTTTCTTAATTTCATGAGTTTCACACTTTTGATAAAAAAAAAAAAAAAAAAAAAAAAAAAAAGAGAGAGAATATGATGAGAAAAATTATATCAAAGAAACTCGAACAACTCTTCATCTGAAATCATGTATGACCTAAATTTAATGATTCAGTTACGAACATCTGAAAATTCTTGGTAATAAAGCATTCCCACAGTTGCACACCACCTTTCCTCAGTCATTACATACCACTGAAAAAAGGAGACACTGAAAAAAAAAAAGCATTATTGCTTTCTATCCAACTTTAGTATACCATATTGGCATACAGTCAACAATGTAAATTTTTCACAATATATCTATTACAGCCACACATTCATATATATATATATATATATATATATATATATATATATATATATCATATATTTGCAGACTCAAGTCATCTAACAAGCAAAATGAAAAATATTTACAGGCACTGTCACCAATATCACATGACTGATGCAATACAAAAACAATGAAAGCATGGCCAGAACACGTCTGGCCTAGGTAATGCTAATTCAAATATAAATGCATGCCGTTATGTTCCAAGCAAGCAAGAAATGAGATGTCCTGGGTGATTAAACATTTCCGGTCCTACACAAATGACCATTGCACTGATCTGTTGAAAGCAGGACTACTTCCAACATTAAAGTATGATTCTGCCCATGTGTGAGTGCCTTTCTTTCCTGTGATCGTTTGCTTTCTGTGTGTGTGTGTGTGTATGTGTGTGTGTGTGTGTGTGTGTGTGTGTGTGTGTGTGTGTGTGTGTGTGTGTGTGTGTATGCGTGCACATGTGTGTGTATGAGTCTGGGTGTGCAATTTTGTGTGTGTGTGTGTGTGTGTGTGTGTGTGTGTGTGTGTGTGTGTGTGTGTGCATGTGTGTGTGCGTGCGTGCACGCACTCGCGTGCATGCATATGTATATGCACATGTAACATCAGCAGACACAGCAACAGGTTGTGTAAAAAAGGACAGCTGACAGCACACTGTTTACAGAGCCATGGCAACCTGGTTAATTCTCTGATTGGCTTGCCATTTTGAGCCTGCCACACATCCCTCAACAACAACAAAAATCATATACAAACAAAACAGAATGCATTATGCACAAACTGCTGTCAAAATGACGGCACTGCTTCTAACAATGTTAGTCAATTCATGATTTCAGCAAATGTAAAAACCAATCAATATAGGATACTGAAAAAAAAAAAAGAGAAACACTATACACATTTCATTACAATCTACACAAACATAGATTAGCTGGAATCAAGTACATGAAAGAAAAGTGTACATAAGATGTAATCAGTGACATGATCAAGGACTCAACTCTACTGAATATCTGGGAGTTTCATGGTAATAATTTGGGGTGTCTGTTCAATCACCTGAACCAAGGGTGGGTGACAGCAATCAATACAGCTGGTTAAATGAGAAAACCAGACCTGCGGACACTGCAAAAAAAAAAAAAAAAAAATGTATGCAATTAATTAATCACCCTTTTTCTGATACAAGTTACTAAGCATGAGGTTGCCCTTTTTCAGCCTGAATAATCTTTGAAACATAATTCTATAGTTACACAATCCGTGGAGGTATACTGATAATTCTCTTTATGACCCAAAAAACCGTGCATCATTCTTTGCTTTCAAATCGTTTTCCCACTCACTTTGCAGTCATCTGTCCTACGACTTTTCTTTAATTCCTGAATGCACAGAGCAGTCCTGTTCCTGTAATTCCAGTTTCGGTCTTGCATTGCGACTTGTGAAGCCACACAGAAGTGACCACCCATGCTCTAACACTTGCACTGTTGATGATAGCTGAACACGTAGAACGTTTGGATAACAAACAAAAGCGCACTAGCTCTGTCACAGCAATGGTAATGTACGACTGATTACCGATGTGTTGAACCACCCACATGCAGGCTTCACAAGTTCAGGACCTACAGGAAAATGTTTGTTATTGTTAACTTACAATCTGCTACAGTAAACAAGGCATCCAGAGACAATGCTGTTAATTTTGAGATCAATCCGTTGTCTGCTGCAAGTGAGAGAGGAATGAAAACAAGGCGGGACTATCTGTGGCACAGAATCAACTCGCAAGAGAGCGAACCCAGATGTGCAGTCATCTTCTTGCTCTGGTTCAAGTGTCTCGGACAGCCTGAAAAAGACCGATACAACTGGAATGAAAGTGTCCACCGAGTAACAGAAAATATGAATGTTCAGCTGCTGTGCTGCTTCATGTGTTTAAAACATTCCCTGAAAGTCACCCGAAACAAAGTGTATCTAGCGCTGTGCTTCTTCCTCAACGCAAGTGGCCGACATGATGCTCCTCTACCTGCATGACCAGACATGGGCCTCCACTCTTTTCAACCATCATTCATTGCATAACCTTTGATCTATCGAGAGTTTTTACTTCACATTCCTGCGACTACCAAATTAATTTTTGAGGGCACAAAAAGAACCCAGTATTTTGAAACAGACTTATCTTTTTTTTCCTTTTTAATCACCCCTAAAACATTTCAGATCTTAATCACACCAAATTTTGTGCATCGTAATGGACAGTTTATGGGCATACATATGCCTCTCTGTTGTTGATGTTTAACATTGATCACTGTGGTCACTTACCTTTTTTCTGAACTTTCACGATATATTTGCAATCTTGATGCTGACAGCTCACCTCTTTTGATTGTCTCGCTGCCTATGATGTTGTTTTAAGCACCTGCAGATGCATCTGTACAGTCTACATAGCTCGCCTAGCTACTGCATTAATTCAGCAATGCTTAGGTCCCTAAAATGTCCACTATCATGCTGAATAGACAGTCCTCTGTCGTTTGTCACTTACAGCCACTCTTGCTTGACGAGCTGAAAAAATCTTTCCATATCTCTTGAGAGCCCAATCACAGTACTTTGCAAATAGTGGCCACTTCTGAACCAGCTTTGTCCTCAAATGGTGCATCTTCTTAATGCTTAACACTTCCCAAATAATCTGTACAGGAATGAAAACAGTATCACTTTCAATAAGCAGTTTAGGGCAGAACAGCAGATACCTGGTTTTGGCAGACTGGCAGTGTAAGACAGAAGGGAAGATAAAAGATCAAACCAGGGCTTTACTCCCCTAGCATCTGATGCCACCCCGTCTTTCCTGTGTATTGCTAAATTATTCTGGTTTTTTTTGTTTTTTTTTTGTTGTACAGCAGTAAATGATTTGATTATACAAGTGAAACATAAATATGAAATATCCCATGTAAATTGGTGCATAAAATTGCCAGCAGTACACTTGTCTTTAGCAGCAATCCTCTGAAATGTTTGGAGTAAAACTCTTGGGTTTACCATCTGCAGTCAGCTGCACATAAGAATTTCATACCAAACAAGCTTCGCACCTGTTCAGCACTACATGAAAGAGAATTTGTCTGACTCAATGTTAAAAATGCATTTAAAAGTAGCGATGATAAAACCATGTTAAAATCAGGTGGGAAGGGTGCAAGAGGAGAAAAGACTTTCATCGACTGACTGATGCTTGTTTATATGATTTCATTGTTGGGCAATTCTCAGGGCTTTTTTTTCTGTTCTTTTTCGGATTTTGTTGGGAGGAAGGCCCTTCTTCAGAAGGGGGGGGGGGGGGGGGGGGGGGGGGGGAGGGAGCGGGGAGGGATTCTTTCAATAAGAATTTCTTACTCTTTATACAAAGTCTTCACCTACTCCTTCACAGAAAGTTGCTGACAATTTAGTCAAAAAGTTCTCTTTTCTTCTTTTTTCTCCTTTTTCTTTTCTTGAAATATTTCATAGCGTTTCTTCATGTATAAAAAAAAAAAAAAGCTGTTGCTTTCTGCACATGAATGTTAGGATTAAAAAAGAATGACACTCTGTCTCTGGCCATTAAACAGTGACAAACCAAATAACTCTCTCTCAAGAAAAAAAACCCCGAAAATCAAACTTTCCTGAGCAGAATCCCCCAGAACAATCATACTAGCATTACTAGGTTTCTGCGAGAACATACAAACAAACCCTATGAGAAAGATAACACAAAACAAATGATTCACTGTGTACAAAAATCACAGCATTTCCTAATTCCCTTCTGAGCACTAAAACACCTGAGCACTATATGAGTATACCCTAAAAACAGATCCTTGTTTAAAAAAAAAAAAAAAAAAAAAAAAGAAAAAAAAAAAAAAGCAGTCACACCATTCTTTCTGATACAACAGAATCCATCACTGAAAGGTTCAAGTAGAACATGAAAATGGATCAGTGCAATAACCCTCCCCCCCCAACACTAGTGACCAACTTGTGAAAGGTTTTGGCTGCGGGGTTACGTATGCTGGCTACCTTCGGACCATGCTAAAGTAGCTTTCTTCTTTTTACCAGAAGACCACTACATGAGCTTGTGAAACTTTCCTGCCAGACTGAAATGGGGGGAGGGGGTGGGTAGGGGGAGCAGATTCCCCATCATCAGTGACACTGCATGAAGGGGACAGCAGCAGCAGCAGCAGCAGGCACGGCAGGGCAGGGCAGGAAGGTGTCTAGAACTGCTCAGCACTGCCACGAGCGCCGCTGGGAAGCTGCACCAAGTTCTCCACTCGGCGGCGCTGGCTGCGTCTCAGTGCGTCGGCTCTCCTGTAGGGCTCATTCTTCA
>JADBJO010000942.1:132500-157500 GCA_016801955.1 Conus betulinus
TGTATGTGTGTGTGTATGCGCATCCATGTGTGTGAGCGTGAACAATCAGAAGCTGATGTATATTTGTGTTTACAGTACACAGACTTAACAGAGATATGCACAAATGTCCTCCCACACTTCCAAATTACATTTCAACTAAGCATTTCTTAACATTATAATCATTACTATTAGCAACAACATAACTATTATCTTTACAATATACTATGCCTGGTTTACATTTCTCAAAAAGCAAAAGCGCACACAAACAAGAGCACACTTCCAGTGTACATGATATCAACTATAAGGCTGAAGGAACACTCACTAAACGAGAGCCAACAAGATGGGGTTTTTTTTGTAAAAGAAAGACACCATTACCTTAAAAGCGTTGACAAATCTGACAATCTGAGCGAAAAAGTTGGCTGGCGAAATGCTGCGAGCGCTTTCTCCATAATATTCCACCACACGTGTGAAGGAATCCTGTCAGATATAAATAAAAATAATAGATAAACCAAACCGACTCAAGACCATGACCACACACACACACACACACACACACACACACACACACACACACACACACACACACACACACATACACACACACTCTCTCTCTCTCTCTCTCTCACACACACACACACACACACACACACACACACACACACACACACACTTCACAATGTGCTCTACTTTCCAAACCCTCCAGAGGCAGATACAGCGAGTGGAGAACCAACAATACATAGTGAACTCACATCCTTTGGACTTACTACCTCACTTTCTGCCTTATCCCTTCATGGGCGTACTTTGCCATTGCTCAATATAAACTGATACCTAATTCTAAATCTCAGTGGATGCTTCGTAAAACAGACATTCCAATGCCAGAAATTTGAAAAATCCAGATACACAGTCACATTCCTGTCAATTTGTCAAGGAGATAAGACATGAGCTTTTTGAACACACAGGACCGCTTGTGGGCCGTATTTTTTTAACAGTCCCTGTTCTGCCTGCCTGTCATGGCCGATTCTTCACTTTATTTTCACATGGACAGAAACCACTTGCAATGTGCTTCATATCAAGCCACAAACAATTTGCAATATTTTCCTTCACCTTGTATAGAACATGACCGGTACAAATAGTCAACAATAATGATAGAGGACAGGCTAGTGTGCACGACTGTGAATGATTTAGAAGGTTAGGACCTGCTAAATTTACAATGACTCGGACATCAATGCCCACTACACATATGTGTCTGAGCGGGTGGTAAGGAACATCATTCAAACACACACACACACACACACACACACACACACACACAGTATATGTCTGAGTGGGCAGTAAGGAACACCAATTCAAACACACACACACACACACAAACACACACACACACATACACACACACACACATCCACTTCAAAACAACATTCCCTTACAGAGTTTCAATGAATGCGGGAGCTTGGTATAAGTTACATCAGAAAAAAAAAAAAAAAAACATGGTAGTTTAAAGGTTAACAAAAGAAAAAAGAAAAATCCCCAAAGGCTAGAATTAAATCAGCAACACAACTCATAGCATATCCACCACACCTACATTCATATAGCCAACTTGCAAACAACTTTGGCAATTCTCTCAATTTACCTTGGTCACAAACCAAAAGCACTGAAATAAAGAAACGACTCAAAACTGATGCTATTAGCAATTTTCTTTTTTTTTTTAAAGGGGGGGGGGGAGAACTGAACATCTTCACCTCTTTCAAGGTCAAGACTTTTCCCCCATTCTTTTTCCTGCCTTTTTTCCTGCCTTCCCATCATCTGCTAACACCACAGTCTGACCTGAGCAGTCTTGACATCCACCATGAGTTTCTTGAAGCGCTCCTCGGCGTTGGTGAGGAAGTCCTTCAGGATGACGGGGCAGTCCTTGGAGTCCTTGCGGGCAGCGTACTCCTTCTTGGTCAGCTCCATGCCCTTCTCCAGCTCATGCACGTCCGTCGTGATGTTCTCCATGGACACTGCCCATTGGTGAACGTTCAGGGTTCAGGGTTCATTCGCAGAGTGTGATGCTGGGTGTGGTTCGTTTGGAGAGTGGTGCATGCATCTACGTACACAGTTCTCAGGGAAATGTTGACGTGTGTGTGTAATGGATATAGTTGTGTAGTACAGCGCATAAATGTGTTTAAGTAGTTGGTCGACTGGCTGAATCTGAATGATGTGTGTGTGTGTGTGTGTGTGTGTGTGTGTGTGTGTGTGTGTGTGTGTGTGTGTGTGTGTATGTGGGTGGGTGTGCATTTGTGTGTGTGTACTGTGCATGTATGCTTACATGAATGCAATCATGATACATGTGAGTGTGTGTGTGTGTGTGTGTGTGTGTGTGTGTGTGTGTGTGTGTGTGTGTGTGTGTGTGTGTGTGTGTGTGTGTGTGTGTGTGTGTGTGTGTGTGTGTGTGTGTGTGTGTGTGTGTGTGTGTGTGTGTGTGTGTGTGTGTGTGTGTGAATGAGTGTGAGTAAATGTGAGTATATGTATGTAAATATGTGTGTGCATGCGTGAGTGCAGCATGTGTGTATGCATGTGTGTGTCAGAGCGCATGCATGAATGTATATTTATCTGCTTCAGCTGTGTGTCTCTGAAATAAGAGGCAGAAAGACAGAGTAAGAAAGAGTTTGCCATGTACCCTTGTGTGCTAGCATTTGCACAGGTCATGGACACCAGTCCACATCCTAGTAAACTGGTAAAAGAAAGACAAGTGAAGGGTGAAGAACTCACCTAAAGCCGCCTTGTCAAAAAAGCGGAGCTCAGAGTCGAAGGTCAAAAGGTCAGGAAACTTGTCCTGTACAGTCTGCACCAGGAAGTGCATCAGCGTTGTCTTCTTGTCCCCAGACTTGGTGTCCACCAGCTGCCCACACCACCACTCATCCTCCAGTCCTTCATGGGGTCTCCACAATTAGCATACTATACAGTGCTCATACATACCCTGAGCTACAAACGTTTTTGCTGTCTCCACAATTAGCATACTATACAGTGCTCATACATACCCTGAGCTACAAACGTTTTTGCTGTCTCCACAATTAGCATACTATATACAGTGCTCATACATACCCCTGAGCTACAAACATTTTTGCTGTCTCCACAATTAGCATACTATACAGTGCTCATACATTCCCTGAGCTACAAAACGTTTTTGCTGTCTCCACAATTAGCATACTATACAGTGCTCATACATACCCTGAGCTACAAACGTTTTTGCTGTCTCCACAATTAGCATACTATACAGTGCTCATACATACCCTGAGCTACAAACGTTTTTGCTGTCTCCAGTTATCATATGTTTACAGTGCTCATACATACCCTGAGCTACAAACATTTTTGGTGTGCCTCCACATTTATCATATTACATAGTACTCATACAAACCCTGAGCTACAAACGTTCTTGGTGCCTCCACAATTAGCATATGTTACAGTGCTCATACATACCCTGAGCTACAAACATTTTTGGCATCTCCGCAATTATCATGTAGCACAGTGTTCATACATACCCTGAGCTGCAAACCTTTTTGGCGTCTCCACAATTACCATATAATATAGTGCTCATACATACCCTGAGCTACAAACTTTTCTGGTCTCTCCACAATTAGCATACGCTATAGCGTTCATACATACCCTGAGCTACAAACTTCCAAGATTTCAAGAAGCTTTCAAGCACCCTTTTCAACATTTTAAGGATTTCAAGATACATATTTCACTGGAAATTATCTGGTTAAAAAGCAAAAAAACAGAAAAAGGTCTCCTTGAACACCAATGTAAATAAAACTGCTTTTCCAAAGCTGATTTGTCACATTCCTATGCCTTGACACTGCTAACAAGCATGTGCCTTCTCATGTTTGTCAGTGAACGCAGCAGGCCTTATAATCCTAGAACTATGTCAATAACAAGTTAAAAAAAACTTGCAACAGATGTGACTAATGCTGCAGAACAGGCAATAAGCTCCAGATGATACCAGCTATTAATCCTCTTCACTGCCGACTGCTGAGACATCTCAACCGAATCAAGACTGCCAACACAGATGAACGTCCGTGTGGCACTGGGTCTCAGACCCCAGAAGACATCCTCCAACACTGTCCAGCCCATGATGCTCTAAAGCGTCAAACCTGGCCAGAGGGTCCAGAACTGCAGATGCAGCTTTGGGGCTGCTCTCAAGACTTTGAGAAGACTGCAGGATTCATCATGGTGACATGACTGAAGATCTGACGCAGCCCATTAAAAACTGACCACAGAAGAAGAAGAAGAAGAGGCATGAAGGAATAAAGAACAACAACTCACACTGGAGCACTGGGGCTAACAGCAGTTCAGGAGATGATGTCAACTAAATAAACAACTAAATAAACAATAAACAATCAGTCAAAAGCAAGACACTGAGGCAGGAACTCAAGCATCTACCCTGCGTATCTAGAAGGTAGGCAAAGGGTCAAAGGGAAAAACTAAGCTACTGGAGGCCACAGTGAGAGAAAAAACAAAAAAAAAAAAACTGTCAGCTATCTTCCCAAAAGAAAGGATCTGGAAAAAAAAATAAATTGCAGTCACTCTATGATGTTGACACCCTCATCACAGTTTAGTTCTGTGGAGGTTGAGTCTGGTTAGTCAGTTTTGATCATCCTTCCTGTCAAACCTAACCCAAAGTTGGGATAAAGGTACACACTGTGTTAGGTTAAATGCAGGCAAGATGCTGTGCTGTACTACTCAAGACACAGTACAAAAACACCTTTGTTCATGAGCCTGTCACAACCCTTCTGCATTTTATGGGTCATGGGATTATGAGATAAAAGACAGCAATTATGAAACAAACAAACAACACCTGCTAAAACAAATGTAGACGAATGGGGGTTGAAATTTTCTTTTCTTCCATAAAAAATTCTGTGTCTCATATTTTTTTTTTTTTCTTTTAAACAGATTAAAAGAATTCTGCAAACTCTTTCCAGGTCACAAAGAAATCAAAACAACCAATACTACACCAAATTGGAAATGAAAATGAGGCAGGGAAAAGCAGACAATAAACAGTAAATAAGCGGGTAGTCTTTGCTCCCATAAGGAAACCTAACACAGAGCAACTTTCATTCAAGACTGGCACAGCCTTTTAAACTTGAATAAAGTCAGACAAATACAAAGACGAACAATCTAATAATGGGGGGAAAAACAAGCGCAGGCCAACAAACTAAATGTCTTCATAGTAATGACTTGGGCAAAACTTTGAACTTACTGGGGGGGGGGGGGGGGGGGGCAGCAGGAGGTTGAAGATGTAAAAACTGGGAAAATGAAATTAAGAAAATATGAAAACTCTTCACTGGCTGCATAAGGGAACCATCGCAATCCCTTTTAAAGGCAGATATATTTGTATTGCCTGCTCCGAGGCCTTTCGTCCGCTGGGTCGGAAACTCATCAGGGAGACACGGCTGGCTGTATCTGCGCTCCTGGCGTCAAATAGAGACACACCACAGTCCACAATACCGTGGTGTTCTCACCACCAAGGGGTGCAAAAAAGAATCCAATAGCACCCCCAAAGCAGCCAGCAAAGAGTAGTAAAGGAAACCAAATGAAAAGGGTGGGGAGGAAAAAAAGTTGCTGAAAAACTACAGATATTATGCAGATAGTATAAAATGCAGGGGGCAATCTTTGAGCCTACGCTTGAGGATCAACCCAAGGATGCAAGGGAGATCAGAAGACAAACACAAAGACAGACAGAAATAAACAAATACAAGTAACCTCGATTTAATCAAAACGAAATTGGAAATGAAATGAGGCAGGGAAAAGCAGACAATAAACAGTAAATAAGTGGGGTAGTCTTTGCTCCCATAAGGAAACCTAACACAGAGCAACTTTCATTCAAGACAATACTACACCAGTCAGTAGAAAACCACTACGTCTCTCACCATGTCTAGACTCTGAAGCTTGAAACCATACACTGCTCCCGCGCTTGGAACTGTTCATGTAGTTTCCAACAGCAAGGATAATCTGTAATCACGTTCCAAACAGTCAATTAAAGACACATCCAAATGGATAGGCAATGTACTAATAACGAATCAAAAGATTTCTTGTTGTGTTTTTTTTCAAATCATGAAATGCCACATGCAATACAAAATCAATTTCAACAATTTGCACATCATGGGAGAGCATACAAAATCAATTTCAACAATTTCACACATCATGGGAGAGCACTCTCTCTTTCAATTTTTTTTTTTTTTTTTTTTTCAGTTTATCATTTCAAGGCAGTTTTAGACAGTTTAGTTTCAAAGAATGACTGGAAAATAAGGGGGGGAGAAATCTAGTAAAAGTGTATGCACCCACCCAGTGAAAATTGAGTAAGTTATCAGGCAAATGACACACAGCAAAAGTTGCTTAAATGACAAATATTTTGCCCAGCTGATAATAGTCATGGTCAACATATGAAGTAAACTACTTAAATGTTGACCAAGATCTCTATTCTCAATACAACAAGAGAGAACTGCAACAAAAAGTGCACGCACGCGCGCGCGCGCGCACACACACACACACACACACACACTCAAGCACTCAGACCCATGCACAGAGAGAAACATTTTTTTTTTCTTACCTCCATCAGTTTCTTGACTTTGTGCGAGTTCTTCAGGGACATGGATGCAGCAATGATGGCATTGACTTGCTGCACGCACAGACATGGAGAAGCAAAGTAAAACAAATACAATAGCTTTGCTCCTAAACAAAAAAGTCTTGGGGTATTGCAGATATTACATGCCCCCCCCCCACCACCTCCCTGACATTTGCTGAGCATAGTTTGGTCATACAGAGTCCCTCCCAGTCTCCCAGTCCCCTTCAACAAATTTTCTGTGTGAGTGAACCGAAGAGCTTCCTGATAAATCTAAATAAATGTCAGCGAACCGCCCAGAGAAACGTGGACAAACGAGTCACACAGATTTGTCTTGTGACTCGTTTGTCCACGTTTCTCTGGGCGGTTCGCTGACATTTATTTAAGATTTGTAGATTTCCGCCTGCAGTCGTTTCACTTTGCAACTAGAGCTTCCTGATGTCAAAGCATGTTACAACCTCAAAACAAGAACGGGATCCTGCTGACCAGCAGATTCCACCTTCAAAAACTGTGTAGGGGAGGTAACTTACATTGAAACTGGGAACTGGAGGTACAGATACTCTTAACAAAAAAAAAAAAAAAATTGGGGGAGGAGGGTGGTCCCTGTCAGCACTTCCTAAAAGCAAATTTAAAAATTTAAAACTGTGAAATAACTTGGGGGGGGGGGGGGAACAAACCAGCCTCCACTCACAGGCACAATGCTATGAACAAACAAAGGGTGATCACTCTGGCTGGCCTGTCTGGGATTAAGGCAAATCTGCAGTCCTAACTTTTAGGGGGGGATATGATCCTGACGATATCACGTTGTTCCGAGCTACAAGGGATTAAGGCATTATTTTGACAAGTAAATCTGATTACCCCCCCCCCCCCCTCCCCCTGCCACACACACACTTAAACTAAACAGAGAAAAAGGACCCATCACCCTCCTCCTCCACTCACAGGCTGAAGCTGATGGATGATGTCGTAGTAGTTGCCGATGAAGCTCATGATGGTCAGTTTGTGAGACAGCCGCTCCACCTTCACCATCTGTAACACACACACACCGCTGTCTACCTGAACCCTGTCTGTTTGCAGTGATAAAGAGCATCTGCTAAAAAAACATTCAACATCACACACAGACAGCAAAAAAGTGTGATTAGGACTTTTTAATGCGATGATGCCGTTACCTGGCAAGAGCTCTTATCTTTAAGCTAACTGATGTGCATGCTCTGTAGTTTTTGTGTTGAGGTTATACAGTTTCACAAAGATAGTCTAAACAACATACAAACACACACACACACAGACACACATGCATGCATGTGCACATGCTCACACACACACACACACACACGCATACACACTCATGTGTGCATGCACGCACACACACACACACACACACACGCACACACACACACTCATGTGTGCATGCACGCACACACACACACACACACACACACGCACACACACAAGCAAGCAAGCACACACACACACACACACACACACATGCACACACACACACATACATAAAATCCTACACATGCACACACACACACACATACAGAGCACACTATCCATACTACACACACACACACACATATAAACCATTACTTTAAACACATATTCAATGGCACAATCCTTCACCTAACCCACTTGAACCAGAAACAAAATACATTTTCACATGTATGAAAGCCAAGCCTGTGTGTTGAAAGGGAGGGCAACTCTACCTGAAGCATGAACTTGTCCTCCTCTGAAAGGGCCTCGACTGGCTGCCGCTCTTTCTCATAGTTTCTGTAAGCCTTCGTCTGTGAACAGATGTTTTTATTTATTTATTTATTAATTTTTTTTCATAAATCTCAGTAAGAATATCAAAACATTCCATTCGCCAGTACCTGTATGATCCCCTAAATAGGAACAATGTTATGCTACCTGATTTAAATGCTTCAGGTAATGAGAAGGAGGTAAGGTAATATTGCTGACCGCAAAGGACCATATCAAGGCTGCCACCGCGCAGTGAACTCACAAGTCATTATTACAACAACTTAAAAAAAAACAACCCATCATTCACACAACCCTTTTAAAACACACCCTCTAAAAGCACACCGGGAATTTTGCTAAAAATGTTTTCTCTGTAAAATCTTAGATCAGATGAAAAATGTTGATCTCTTTCAGAAATTCAAAGATCACAACAGGTGGGACGCCTCTGAACAAGGTTTCCATTTTCGCATCCAAACACCAACCAATTAAAAACTATCAGCCAACTAACTACATGTTTAAAACAAATGGCATACAGAGTGCGCACACACACATACACACATGCGCACAGGTTTGATCATATGTAAATACACATTGACATGTGTCACAGCTCCCTCCCTGCCACCCTCTTCTCTCTTTCTCTCTCTCTCCCAGTCAAGAAGAAAACGGCCAAATTTCAAGCACCACTGACAAAGACAAGCCTGGGTGTGACTGGGGGTGGGGTGGTGGTGGTGAGAGGGACGGGGTGGGGGTGAGTGGAATAAGGGATGCGGAAGTAGTGAAGGATGGAAGGATGGAGGATGGGAGGAGTAAGAGACGGGGAATGGGGGCACACGCAGTACACACACAACGCATGTCAAGCAGCGGCAGCAACCCTGACTGACACCTCACCTCCTGTTCATTGGGCAACACTGTTTAAAAATATGTCCACTATGTCCAGCGACAACTGCTTCAGATCCAAACTGTAAACAACAAAAAAAAGAAAAAAAAAAAGAAAACTAAAGGATCACACCAACAGAAACAATTATCATGACAACAATATCATTGCTCTTTATCTATCATTGCTCTTTATGAAATCAGTTTTTCAAAATGTCACTCATCCATGTTGATTTTTAGCATAAATCAACTCTGTATGACTTAAACATTGTAACAAACAGGATGTTCTTGAGTTAGCTGTGCCAAGAATTTGTTACAATGATAGAGGTCAAATGCCTACAAAGTAGCTGTTCTGATAATCCATTTTCATAAAATATATGTAAATGTTGCCTTCATAACAGGTGCCTGTGGCATGGAATGCAGTTGTCACTGATGTTCATGCTTGTACAATTTATTACACTGCTTACTGACCTCATGCCTTTCATACTCCAGACAGTTTCTACTAATATTCATGATATAAAGCAAGAAGTCTCTATAAAGAAAAAAAAAGGAAAAGAGAAAAACAACTATCTATCAAAGAACTCATCACTCACACTAAGAAAATATCTGAAACCAGAAAAAAAAAGAGAAGTCAAAAATGCCGTAATATGAACAAAATGTCATTAAAGTTATACACACATGATAAAATTAAGATAAATCATTATGGGAGCAAAAGTAACCCTTCTTGTTTCTTTACGTAATTATCATATAAACTAAACACAAAAGAAAATAACACTTACCCATTGATTGCTCGAACAATCTCCTCATTCGTCATTTCTATTTTTCTCCTTGTGATCGCTGAAAAAAAAAATTCAAACTAAAGATTGTAAACAAGATGCACATCTGAACCAATTCCACAAGCTCAACTATCTAATACTGTTAATCACTGATTATCAATAGCACAAACTGTACAAACTGCTGACCAAATATTAAACAAAAGGCTCATGCAAATATACTCTTGCCACACTTTAAATGAAGCATCTCTGGAATCTTTTTGTGTGTATCTGGCTTCTATATAGAAAAAGAAATGACAGAATTCTTTAAATTGTTTTTTTTAATATCCTTTTCAATCTTCAGTCTTCTACAAGTATCAATGTGTGAGAACTAGTTGTAACGTAGAATACACACATATATCGATCAACAGATCAATACTGAACTGCACCACTCTAGTCACATGTGATCACACACAGCTGGATGGACCTAGTTTTGGGGGGCAAGGGGAGAGCATGTATATGTTATGTTGTGTATGTGAGAGAGAGAGAGAGAGAGAGAGAGTGTATCTCTCTACATAAACCTACTAGTTACAAAGTGAGACAACTGCAGGCGGAAATCTAAACAAATCTTAAATAAAATGTTAGCGAACCCACCAGAGAAACGTGAACAAACGAGTCACAAGACAAAACACAACGCGTTTTGACCTCTTAGGTCTTCTTCAGGTGAGACAGAAACGAATAAAATAACGAAAATACTCTTAGCTTTGATCGCTTCAGATCGCTTCAAAGTTCAGTGCAAATGAGTCTTGTGACTCGTTTGTCCACGTTTCTCTGGGAGGTTCCCTAACATTTATTTAAGATTTACATAAACCTAGGGAAAAGCCCACCAAACGCAACTAGAAGGGAGCAAAGGAAGGGCCTTGGGCAAACTGTTTTTAAAGTTGCCATACATCATGTACACCTTCCAAAATACACTTCTTTTCAAGACCTGACACTTCTGGGACATCCTGAAGTCTCATTCTCTTCATCATCTGTACAATTATCATTCTGTCTTTTCCATTGATGTTTACAGTAGAACACAACACAAGCTTCCATGAACCGCTAACAAAATGGCATGTGTGTAAAATATTTCCAACATCTCTAAGCCACAAACCACCAATGGAAGCAACTCATGGTGAAGTTCTTGGAATTCCCACATATGACGTCTAAATTTGTAATAATCATGAAAAATACTAGGGGAGTGGTAGGGGGCAAAATATCACATAATATCCATATTTCTCTGAACTTGAGCATATGACGGTATTTGCAGTTTATCCTGCAAATAAATATGACCATTAGCGCACCTCTGCTGTGGATGGGTCTGTCTAATTCTTTCCAGTGAATTTCCTGATAGGCAGTAGAAACTTTTGAACGTTTTCCTGTTCTGTACAGTTTGTGACACAATCTTCATTAACAAAGAATTAATGATGTGCAGATGTAATGCTTTGGTCATTTTGTGTGTAAACGGCTGAATTTTCAAAACAAGGCTAAAATGTTACATCATGAGATTACTTTGAGCTGATGTCCAGTGTTTTGTATAAAGTTAACATCCAGCAATGAGGCATTGACATTGACAAAGCCGAGGTCTAAGCAGCAGCCATGCAGATCTAAATGACAAAAAAAAACAAACAAAAAAAACCCCCAACAAGAACAAAATAAAAACACCTGAAGAAGACCTAAGAGGTCAAAAGCTGTCGTGTGTTTGCCATGTGATTTGTTTATTCATGTTAACTGGTGTAGTTACCTAAAATTCCTTTCAAAATTTGCTTCAATTTCTGCCTGCAGTCATCTCACTTTGAAACTAAAAACACCTGAATTTAAGTGGTGTGTGAAAATCTTCTGGAATAAACAGCTGTATGAAAACCTTCCAGACTAACCCACATTGCGCAGTCTGTTGGGTTCTAGGAGGGACACCGCTTCCTTTTTGTGTTTCTTCAGTGCCTTGGGAGTGCCGTGCCCTGAGGCACGCAGGGCTCCAGCGGGGCCAAGTCGAAATACCTCCTCAAACTCGTTGAAATCGATCACCTGGAATCACACGCATCACAGCATGAGAAACAGATGAAAGTTCAAAACTACTCACTAGTCACTGAAACACCATGGTGATCAACCACAAACAAACTGATTATGGGCTGACTAAACAGACTAAAGCATCACACAAATCAAGACTATCCTTGGTTGCAAAGAAAGACTTTCATGGTGTTTCACACACACACACACACACACACACACACACACACACACACACTCACACACAAAGTGTTTCTCATACACACACACACACACACACACACACACACAGTGTTTCTCACACATACACACACACACACAAGCTCAAGTACTCAACACAAACTGTCTTTAATGTTAACAAGGTAGAAGACCAACATCAAAGGACCAAACAACTGCATGGATATGTAGTATTTGCCAGAGTGAATGGTCTGTGTATGAATGCACCACACACCCCAAAGACCAAGGAAGCAAAAAGACAGTACAGAAAAAGAGAGGGATGCAATGAAGCAGAAATATTTCCGCAGCAACACACACAAACTTACAGTGTACAGCTTTTCATCATCCAGTTCGGCAAAAATTGTGCCCTTGACCTGCTGTGGCTTGAGTGGTGTCCAGTTCAAAATAGGAAGGCGGTATTTGGTCTGGATCTTCTTCTTTATCGTCATTGCTGCAAAGGGGAAGTAACAAGGGTTTGTCCATGGCAAATGAATGATCACATCAGCAGTGAGAAGACTGGGTATTCACACACACACACACACACACACACACACACACGCACACGCACACACAATCTAAATTGTTGCTTTCACTCCTTGTCATGTATGGAGCATACTTCAACCCAGAGAGACAATATTCCAGTCAAGCTTTCAAAAATCCAATCCTAGTAATTAAAAGACTAATTTTGCCTACCTGTGCACACACAAAATAAAGCATAAGTAAGAAACACAATAACACACACACACACACACAAGCACAACACACACACAAGCAACGACACACACACCACACCTATCTACCCTAAACCTGATATTGGTGTACTTTTTTTAAAACGAATTAAATGTATTTTCTACAAACTGTGTGCACAAATCTTCGTGACTTCTGTAACAGAGGGGTGAGCATAAGGATGTCGGATTATCTTCCCTGCTGCCACCCTACAGCAAAGCCAGTACATTGCACTGACCACAGTAAGGCTTGGTTCTTCACACACTAATTTTCTTTTTTATACCTGGTTCATGGACATACATACTTTGGCACAAATTTTACGTGGTTTTGTTGCATAACCTTGTTTTCCTTCTTTTTTTTTTTTATTGGGGGGGGGGGGGGGGGGGGGCTGCTAGGGGAGAGAGGGAGGGGGGATGGTTTCGTTTCATTTTGTGAGGGCCTGCAATCCCTGCTCTTGTTCTCACAGAGAAACTGACTCTGACACAGCAACACATGATTTCACAAGCTAAAGTTTGCAAGAGTTGTCACTCTTTGGTCTAAGCATGTGAGCAGGCACACCAAGACTACGACATGGTGACACTCTGTAAATGAAATGGTTGCTCAAAAACTTCAAGTCCAGATTTTAATTTCTGACTTTTTTTTTTTTTCTCTTCCTTAGTTTGTCTTTTTTTTGGCAAATGTGAACATACACAATGAAATCAAAATGGATGAACAAGTCTGTACACACAAACGCACACATGCATGCACACACACAGATGCACGTACAACCCACCTAGTCTCCATTTTAAAAAGACAACTCACCTGCCATGTTAGGAGTTGCACCTCCAGGAGGTGGGGGAGGTGGAGAGCCCCACCCAGAGGTGGGGGAGGAGGAGGAGGAGGAGGGGGTGGAGGCGGTGGAGGAGCAGCAGGGGGAGGGGTGTAACAACAGCAACGCCCGCCATGGGACCCCCTGGACCTGCAACACGAACACGACGTCCATTCTTACCAAAAAAAGAAAGTAATATTATGAACAAATAATGAGGAGGGAGGCAAACCCAGGGAACAGGGGAAAGTTACTTTCCTTACAATCTTTGTAACCAGAGTCCGGCAAAAAGTTACTTCCCTTATAATCCTTGTAAACCAGTTAATTCTCTTACAACAATCTACTAAAACTGGCATACCAACAGGGGCAAAAGTCAAAATAAAGCACTGATTTTGAGCCAAAATTTACGAGCGAGAACCCAAACCAGACCAAGATGCGCACAGGACTACAACGATCGCAGAGCTGACATTAGAAAAAAAAAAAAAAAAAAAACCCACCTTACTCTGACATCAGATTGTGATATCAAATTAAAAATAAAACAAACATAACTTTTGTTTCTTCTCTCATTACAATTGTGTATGCATTCAACCTTAAGTCAAGCTGATGAAATCAAAGTGACCCAAATTAACGCCATTTAATGTAGTGTTCATCTGCACTGCTTGCTTTACACAGTTTCTCTCCTGGACTAGCGCTTCAGGTGCATCAGGTGATAGCTACAAAACCCCCCCAAGCCTGCTTGAGGAACTCAAAACACAGTACACACAACTGTCCTTGTCCCGGTTTACAGACAATGACATGAGTGTAACAACGGTCCAGTTTTAGGAAGCCATTCCCACCATCAGGCATTTACTTTCTTGCTATAGGTTTCATACAGCCTATCTTTGAACAAAAATGTTGTAATCTATTTCATGCACGCAGACTCAGGATGCAGTTTAGCTTTGCCTTCTTGTGCAGCAGACTACTGGATTCCATATGGGGGGGGGGGGGGGGGGGGGGGGGCAGCAGCAGACCCATTACAAAATTTACAGTCACCACAAAATGGATTTATGAGCAGTGCAAACCCACTAACCGGCACACCATTCCCAAATATGTTGATTTAGTGAAAAAACGAAAATGCAACATGTCTTTATGTACAATCTTAGTCACAACTGCAGCAACAAGTCACAGCTTTTAATGCTGCAACAAGTCTGGATGAGATGCATTTGAAATGTAAAACTTTTTCCGTTACATGCATACTCTGTGCAGACTAACCAGCAAAAGGAATAGTTTCCATCAAGCTGTGAAACAGCAACAACTACAATTAGATTTTAATGCAAAATCTGCTGTGATTCTACCTGAAAAATTTCTTTCTTTTTCACAAGGTAATCAAGTTTCATGAGTTTGATACGTGCTCATGTAATCCTCTTAAAAAACACAATCTGGTAGTTACTGTAATGCTACATAAAAGATTTACACGACATAAACCACCTCTCACTCAGCATATATCATTCAATTCAATAACTTTTGTCCTTCTAAGCGCCATCAGTCAACAAAGCAACAGTTTCGAGAACAGAAAAAAAAACAAGCTAGCAAGCATCCCAATACCCTGTAGCCATTAAATACAAACTTCCTGCAGGGATCCTGATACCCCATACTATGAGCAAGTTTCATGCAATTAAGTTCAACCTTGACAGAAAAAATCACAATCCTGCTGAACAAGAGAGACAAACAAATTACAAGACAAAACATGACGCCTTAACATCCATTTTGCGCCTGATTTGAGGAGATATGTGATTGTTTGTCCTTCAATTTCATTGTCTTGAATGTTGTTCGTCTTACCTGAGAAGACCAATGAGGTCAAACATGTGATGTTTTATATCTCGTGATCTGTTTTGTTTCTTTCATTCAGCGTAACAGTAATTTTTCTTTGAAGTTTGTACTAGTTTCTGTCTGCACTCACCTCACTTTGAAATTAAGTCAAAGTTGATTCATTTCATTTTTAAGTGCACATGAGATTCACTCTTAAGAATTCACACACACCCCCTACAAATTGAAAGCAGAGAGTGACGCAACTCTTAACGAAGACAAGTAGCCCTGTTCCTACATGAAGAATAACTGTAGTCCAACATACCTGAGACAGATTTCATCTTCTCCAACTCTTCCAGCTTGGCATCCAGCATGCTCTGGTGCTTGCGAGATTCTTCATCCTTCTCCGTCATCGTCTTGCGCAAGGTGTTCATTTCGCTTTCCTGCTTGGCAACTTGCTCCTGACAACAGTGAAGGGAAGACCGAGAGCTGAACCAGACAATCTATGAAACTGTGAGCAGATCACTACAGAAAGAAAGAAAAGTGAAGAAGTATATAGAGACACTGAAGACAACAGATGCTAGTTTCTTCTCATGTGTGTTATTTCCACCATGACTGATAATCTTGACAATCAAATTTATAGGTGGGATTCAGTAGTCAGCTAGATGTGGGCAAGAGCAGTGGCTTGACTGACTGATTAATCGTGTTTCATGGGGATTGATAAAGGTGGGAGGCAGGGAGGGGGGGGGGGGGGGGGGGGGGGGGTCACAACTGTATGGAACAATAGAGTGTGATAGGGATTTGGGGTCAGTACTTCATATGTGGATTTTAAATCTTTTACTGTGGACTATGATATCTTGTCAGTGGAAGAGAATTCCACTCACTGGTGGTACACAGAAAAAAGCAAGCTCTTCTTTGAATGATTTCACATGCAGGGAAGACGAAGGTCAACAAAAACATTCAGTCCCACATGTGTGTGCACCACTCAATGTATACCACACCAAGCCATGCCCACACACACACACACACACACACACACACACACACACACACACTACACATACAATGATCCACACCTTCATAGACTCCAGTTCAGTGTTGGCTTCCGATAGCTGTTTCTCCAGCTCCAGTGACTTTGTCATAGCTTTCCTCCTCCACTTCTTGCAGGTGTTCATTCAGCTGAATAATTGAACAAATGAATACAAGAATAAATAAATGAATATCATGCTATTGAACAATAAGAACATGGAGTAATGAATATTTCATGCAAGCAACATGGAAAGCCTATGCACATTTTCTTTCTTGCTGTCTCATCTATGGTGCCACTCAAGTGGCATTATTTCTATTTAACATCAACCCTGACACATGGGAACAAACCGCTATGGATCGAGCTAAATGGCTCTACGCTATCCATAAAGGAGCCCACTTATGTGAAGAAAGGACAGCTGCAGCATAACAAAACGAGACTGGTAGGGAAAGCCTGCGCCAACAAGCAAGAGCAGGTCTCCCACATTCCCTGTCCAAGCTGTCACCGCACATTCCGTGCATGCATCGGCTTGATCAGCCACCTGCATACCCATAAATCATCTGAACCGTCCTCAACCCCAAGATGACTGAAGCGATTCTCGTCGACTCGACAGACGAATGACCACCTCTATGCCAATCACTCCAGCTCTTCATCCACAGCCACATCCGGACTTATCCTGTTGCAGCTGTGGGGCAGGCAATCGACAGGGAGAGTCTATGTTAAGTCATTGTAAGGCAACACTGCACTGCTGCCAAGTCAATTTGCTGGCGTTGATTAAGTGATGCCTGTTCTGAGACAACATACACAAGACACCACCTACTAAACCCTCTCCTGATGACATTTATATCTTAGTCGCTGAGCCAGCATGAGTTAGGATCCCCCCCCTCCAGACAGCTCCAGCGTGTTGTTCCAAAGACAGTCTCAATGAACTGCGTACCGTCCACCTCATCCCAAACTCACAAAAGGCATATACTTGGAAAGGAAATTGAAAACTGAGGTCACAATGACAGCAGGGCATGAAAGAACACAGAATTTGACACTTCTTTTATGCTGAGTAATGAGGACGAGGATGATGAAGACGAAACTATTCATTCCATTCTGGTCTGAAACTGCATGACAGGGCTGTACTCTATCCTTGCTTTTATCATATATTTCAGCATCAACCAGGCCTGCCTATATCCTACTTCATTTTTGTTTTTTTTTCCTGCAGTCAACAGCAAGAAATGCAATAACATAAACTTTTAAAAAATCTTAAAACGCTACAAATAAAATAAGAAAGACAACATTTCTATCAACAATAGTCTGGATTCAATTTGCCACGATCACCAAAAGATATACCAACAGATCTACAATTTGAAATCACAAGGCAAACAGAATTTCTCTTCTCTATCCCCCTTACCTCTCCCTTCCCTCCCCTCTCCCGTCCTCATTTTTCCATTCCTCTTCCCCATCTTTCTCTCCATCTTCCCTCCCTCCCAACGGAGTTCATTTTCTCATTGTTCATCAATCTCTCATGATTACTGCAGTTTCAACAGATGCCTACAATAGTAAGATGGGACAAACAGTAACCTACATGTGACAGCTCATCTTCCAACTCGGCAACTTTCTCCAGGGCGTCCGTTTTGGTTTCAGAATCTTCCAGGAGCTGGGCCACGTCGATCATGTTGTCTAGATAGGCATGGACCTGCACCGCGCTAGACGGTCACTCTCTGTGTGACGAAGTTTTTCTGCACACAGCCAGACACACACAACCTGTTGACGTTTCTGTACAACCCATATACACTGCAAACTCATACCAATCAACATAAGTACTGGATGGAAGCAAGTGGCAGTAAACAGCTTTCCATTAATGTAAAACTATAACTCATCTTACAATTATATCTTCTTTCTGTTATGCTTATTACCTGACATGTGACGTTTAAAAGTGAGACTACGAATTATCATTAACACTGATACTGATCATTCTGGATCGATGAACCATGTTGTTTATAGGCCAGCCAACCAGGAAGGCCGCATCAGGGTTGCAAACCTCTGAAGAAAATTCCAAAAGGAGTCATGTCCTGTTTTCAAAAGAGCAATCTACAATAATTTTCATCACCAACAAAGTTTGGACAGATGAGCATGCACCCTAATTATTATATATCTGCTCTCTGTAGGACACATCTTCTATGTGACTTTGGCAAACATGCACTGATCTAAAGCAAGCTTTTATTTCTTTTTAATCTGCTGCCTTAGAATTCAGACGTATTTAAAAAAAATCTGTCACACAGAATGGTCATGCACTGTTATTATACTATAGAAATCAGCTTCAAACACAAAGATTCATCAGTCACTCTCCTGTGTTTTGCCTACTGATGCACAAGTTACATTTATGCATAGACAATTACAGATTTTTGTTGCTTCGCTAAGACACCTGCTTTACCTGCAGCAACATGTTATTCCTAGAGTACTATTTGACATTGTGAACATGAAAAAAACAATTGCGATGTATCCACACACACACACAAAAAAAATAGAAAAAAAAGAAAGATAAAAAAAACAAATTAAGAAAAAAAAAAATTAAATGAAAGCAAGGCAGCAGCACAAAGAAACAAAGAAGCCTACATCAATGCCACATATCACCCACCTCGAGGTAATCGTCCAGGCCGGCCTGAGTGAGCTCATGCTGCAGATGGACCCGAAAGTTCATGTTCTCCACAGAGTGGACCACGATGTGACGACGAACTGCATACATGCCACCTGAACCACACGTGTGACCACTATGAACGTTTTGTATGTACATACAGTTTGAGGAGTAAAGAACAAAGACTGTAGGGCAGGCGGGAAGAAGGAAGGGGGAGGGGGGAGGAGTGGAAAGGGCCAAGGGGAGGAAGGGCCAAGGAATGAGGACACAGGTTGGAGGTAGGACAGAGGGACAGAAGACAGAGGGATAGTAGTGCATGGTGCAGACGAGACACAAGAGTGAAAATGTATCACTGAGGGTTTACTAAGTTGATAACACTACTTTTTATTCAAAGATTTCTCAGTGTTTGATGCGTTTTATGAAGCACAAGTTTCAGTCACTGAAAATAACAAACAAAATAAAGAAATTAGAATGAAAGAAACAGAAAAATTTAAGTTCTGAGAAAGAAAAAAAAAAAACCTACAAAGTCTGAACGCTTGGAAAGAATAGCTTTTATCTCCAAAAGTATGCTTGTCATATTATGGAGAAGACCATCTAACAAATCGCGCAGTGTTTTTATACTGACTGGCTTATTTTTTATGTCATAAGAGTCGCATACATTTGAACAATTTGATATGGCAAATGGAGTTACCAAACCAGTAAATGGTTCTGATTCTGAAGGTCAGACACCATTTGAGCAGTTCAATGGACTTCACTCTTTATTTTTTTTTTTCATTTCAGGCATTGATTACAAAAACAAAAACTGCTCAGTGGCAAAAAAAACCAAATTTACATAAATAAGTCAGGTTTTTCTCCCCCTATTTGGTTTGCAATTGGGTAAAAAGTGACAACGTCCAAATATTCTGGAAATTCACTTTCCTGATGGGTGAAGCTTGAAAAAAAAAAATCTAGTAAAAAACCCCCAAAACAAACAACAGCAAAAAAAAAAAAAAAAAAAAAGCCATTATCTGAAAGAAAAAGTGCTTGAAAACTGACAACAGTGACAGCAACAACAGTCCTTACCCCTCAGTAACCACGCTTTGAAAGGCCTTAAAATCCCAGTCTGAAAAATGGGAAGGATTCTTCACTGGGCATAAAATCTTACATACACATATTCACAAAACCTTACAGAGACGGAGCTTTCCACTGAGTGAGGTTGTGACGTTTCACTGTGGCACTGATTTCCCAAAACAGCATGACAAACCAGTGATAGGAATTCCTGCAAACCGTTTTGTCTTTGAATGTGTTTATTACTGCTCAGCTCATATCCACTAATCGAACCAATTTCCCTTTATCATCAGTGTACCCATACCCAACTGTCAAGGGTGACTTTACCTTTCACTTGCAAACAGGCTTTTTTTTTTTTGTTGTTGAGTAAGTGTGAGTGAGTGTAAAGACATACCATTTTGACCCAGTGGCTTCTGTTCTCAGGGACACTCTGCACATTTGCAGAGCGCTTGGTAATGTGACAGAAAGTAGTTTGGTTTCATCTCTGAAGTGCGACAGAAAAAAAAAACCCTCAGCAAGTGTGACAGTGACAGAGAAGATAGTACATGTACATGATTGTGAATATGTTAGCACCCCACACTCCTGTTAACTGACCAAGAGCTGACAAGTCAGCGTTCCACCTGAATTTTTAAATTTCACAACGCTGATGAGTACCCACAGTGGTCATGGAAATACATCAGCGACACACAGACACATTTAAATCACACGTCGTCTATCACAAGATCATTGGTGCGATACACACCTGCAATAATTCTCTGCTAAATTTGTTTCTTTGCTTTAATCAGTACTGCAGGTTACTAACTTCATCCTGCCTTAACCCTCTTCAGTATGCATTTTATCTGAGCTTAGTTACACCGAAAACCGTCAGCAAGGTAAGTAACTCCGTAATTTGAACATGGTTTACCCAATTAAAAAATTAATTTAAAAGAGAGGAAAGGAAACAACGAAATGAAAATAATTTTAAAAACTTCCTACGAATATACATGTTGCTATATCGTAAGTTTGAAGAATGTCACATGAGCCATTTACTCGGAAAAAAAAAAAATCTTCTTCAGAACTTTCTTCCGAATTGTTGTTCATCATACCTGGAACTTCATCCCAGTCGAAATCTGGGTCACTCTAAGCTTCATTACCCAGCACTTTCACTAAGTCTTATGCCGTAAATCCTACAAAACACAATATCTCCATCACTAAATCTCATTATAGAACAGCAGAAACTCAAGGTTAGCCACGGTGAAAACGGCATTTCGACCTCAAAACTTAAAAAATTCGTAACTCGAGAACCACGGCACGTATCGACTCGCGTTTTTTTTTGCAAACGGAAGTAAATGGCTACAGGAAGAAGGAAGTCACGTTCTCGCGAGACTTCCTTTTCTACGAGAAACATGGCGGCGCCCATTGTTGCCACGTGTTTTACTGGGCGCTGGCGGGCGCTCAGCCTTTTGGCTGTGTGATTTCCGGCCGGGCGCTAGCGGGCGCTCGCTTGTCAAGAGGTTAAGGAATATCAGTTTGGAAACTTGCTTCATGTTACTTCAAACAATTTGGCAGATAAAGCCTAATGGATCTACCCTTTAGTTCAGCACTGACCATGAAGTCTATGTGGAATTCATCGTAGTTTTTGAAGTAGTCCATGAGGGTTTCAAACCTGTGCTGCTCTTCGTTCACCTGAAACACAGTTTGGATGATAGGTCACATGGGGAGATCTCAGGTCATTCATTAATGGTTTTCTCTCTGTTAGGCAGATTTTTTTTTTTTTTTTTTTTTTTTTTGGAATTACGAACTACTGACATTTCAGCATGACTTACGAAAAGTAAAGATCTAAAAATAAGGAAAAAAAAGGATACATTCTCACAATCATAAGAAAAATAAGAACATAAAAACAACGCACAGTAACAGGGAAAAGATAGGGATATGTACCTCACAGTGACTATACATCAAATTCTCTTCTCTAGTGTATATGAATAAATCTCACATTCTCATGTTCATTCCTGCCTGCATATTTCACTTTCTTCATTATCCCTGAAATGCAATTTCCACCCCTCCAATCGCATGAATAAACATACATTTAAAAAACTATCACAGTATAAATTCTTTTCTGAAAGAACTCCGAAATTCCAAACTCTAGTCAAACTCCCTGAGGTCAAAGCTGATTTCTGATCACATTCTACGACAAATCATAAAAGATAACAAGTCCTATACAAACGCCCAAGCTGAGGCTGATGTACCCACCTCCTTAAAGTGGTCAAAGGCAGACAGGATGATATCATGGCCACCACTAACCAGACACACACCGCTGCTAGCAACTCTAATACTAACGCCTTTGTCCTGAAACAAAACCAACGAATCAGACTGAAGCAATCTTTCAAGTTTCTGATCAAAATTGTTGTTTTCAAAAGACCCAAGCTGAAAAAGTACAAGTCATCAAGTTACACTCCACAGTAAACACATGGCTGCCAAGGCCTAAAAAGTACAAGGCGTAGCATTTTGAGTGTTGCGCTCCAAATTCAAGCGTAGCACGCGTACATAATGTGACGAAGCAGACACAGCAGCACTCTCTGTCACATTTCACTTTACAGCAACATGATGGTGGACTAAGAAGATAGAAATCTCTCTAGTTATTGCTGGTTCTCACTTGACCAAAAAAAAAGAAAAAAATGGCTGACGATGAAAAAAATCGATGAGGCATCAAAATTGCAATCATCGCTAGCAATTTTTCTTCCGTTTTTTTTTTTTTTTTTTCTGTCTCTGCTTTCTAAATTTGATGATTTTTTTTTTTGGATAAAATAAGTGTACAGTCAGAGGATCAACATAGCCTTGATTCTGTTTAAGCTACCACTAAGTCTACGATCCCTTTTATTTCGCTTCATTTTTTTTTTGTTTAATTTTTGTCTTTTAACATAGCATTTCATTACAAAAGTGTCGCAGCACAGCATTGTCAATGAAATGGTGGTATGCTACGTCAAAAGCGTAGCACTTGGCAGCTCTGTACACACACACACACACACACACACACACACGCACACACATACACACAAACTTCACAGGTAAAACAAAAACAAAAAAAATGCAGTATCATCATAATCATCACCCCCAACAAAAAACAGCATTTACCGTAAACTTCGATGGTTGAGACTGAGCGCTATGCAGTTGATGGCATGCCTGTGAGCTATCACCAGGTTAAAGCCATACTGAAACACACACACACACACAGCAGTCTGAGAGAAACAGAGAGACTGGGACATGCGAAACATCAGCACACATCAGGGACATATCAGTAACGATCCATGCAGGATGGCTTTGCATGCAGTTGCCATTGGAGCAAACCTGGTGACAAATAAACTCCACATTTATATACATGTATAAAACAGAACATTTTCCTTTCCACAGAAATTTTCCACTTTTGGTTCCAGAAATCTCCTTTTCCCCATCCTGCACCTTCCTCCCTCCTTCTCGTCTTTCATGCTTTCTCTGTGTCCAAATACTCAGAGGATCCTTACCAATTCCTCTGTGCACCACACACACACACACACACACACACACACACACACACACACACACACACACACACAAAAAGGCCTCTTCTGCTGTATTTCCCAAAAAGCCAGCAGACAACTACAAATGTCAGCTTGCTGGCAATAAATTAAAGAAAAAGATAAAGTTTGAAATCCATCCTTTCAACAGCTCAAAGCAAAAATCTCTTCTTTTTTCTTACCACTTCAAAAGCTGAAATACTAAACCACTGGTACAAACTTTTATACCACAGTATTCATTGTAAGGTTTGGCACAGTATTCACTGTAAGGTTTGGCACAGCATTCATTGTAAGGTTTGGCGCAGTAGTCATTGCAAGGTCTGGCGAAACATGCTGTTACACCTCGCAGTAATCCAGTTTTCGATGGATCAAACTGTACGAACTCCTCTATTTCATTAAGTGTATAATTTATATAAGACAGCGACAGAGTTAATACATTCTGTTTCATATATTATTTTTTTCCTTCAGAACTGAAGGTTGTCTGTCACAGGAACTAATACACGATTCGGTACTCTGAACTCGCTCCACCAGTAATTCATTTTAAGGTCAGGAAAAACATGTATTGTTATTACATCTTGCAGTAATTCCTATTAGTTTTTAACTGAATCAAACTGCACACACACACCCCCATCCCCCCCTCTTTACCATTAAGTGTACATATTAGACAGCTTATGAGTTGATATATTCCATTATACATATAATTTTTCCCTTCAGAGAACTGAAGATTGTCTATGGGAACCAACACAGGATTCTGTACTCTAAACACACTCCACCAGCAACTCATTTTAAGGTCAGGAAAAACATGTATTGTTATTATATCTTGCAGTAATTCATATTAGTTTTAACTAAATCACTGTGCAAAACCCCCCCCCCCCCCCTTTACCATTAAGTGTATATATTAGACAGCTTATGAGCTGATACATTCTGATATATATATATATATATATATATATATATTTTTTTTTTTTTCCCTCTAGAACTGAAGGTTGTCTGCGGGAACCAACACAGGATTCTGCATTCTGGACGTACACCCCCCGGGCCTGTACCTGATGGTTCATGATGGCCCGCAGACACATGAGCAGACGTGCACGTCGTTGCGGGCCTCCCCATGTTCAGTTTGCTGTTGTGCTTGGACGCCCGGGACGACCCGGCGGTGATGGAGCGCCGCAGGTAGTGCCGGGAACTGCGGCTCGGCGTAATGTCGGGACTGGGCACCTGTTCGTTGCTCAGCAACTGTTCTCGTCTGCAGCATGAAA
>JADBJO010000942.1:160000-170000 GCA_016801955.1 Conus betulinus
TATATATATATATTAATAACCTGGCCTGTGCACAGAATTATTTGACAGAAATTTGAATGTAGATGTAAATGGGACCACTTGAATCACCTTACTGGTGCAACAATAAACATGACTGCCTAAATGTCACAAACACATGGGCCAATACAAAAGATTAACTTAATTACTCTGAAGTAATCCTGGGCTCAATAATATAAGCGGAAGCATCCAGTTACATCATATACATCTTACGATAACAAAACGTGCACAGTTGGGATTATCCAACACAATAAGCCTACGCGATTTTGCAGAGGACCTGAGCTGACAATCCCCAAACACAGGCACTGACAGAGACAATGTGACAGGAAGTTCTCACTCAATGTGGTTGGTCCGCAGAGAAATCTCCAGATCACGCAGCACCTGAGTTGAGGTGGAGTCTCCCAGCATCTTGCGTTTCTGGACACAACAGAAACCACACCAGTAAACATCTGAATGGCAGTATCACAGCTGGTCCAACATCAGCTTATTATAACATAATAATGACATTAAATTGGAAAGATAGATAAACAGAGACAGACAGACAGACAGACAGACGAATAGACAAATGAGATAGACAGACAGATGGATAAATACGACTTGTATACACTGTCATGAAAAGATGTGCACACTTTCTACCTAATACAAGTGATCACTAGGGGAATCTCTTCTTTCTCCACGAGATTGCAGTGCACTTGAAATCTGAATATTAATTTGATGGGCATGCAAAAATAATTATAAAAATGATAATGACAATGATGATGATGATGATAATTATAATGATAATGATAATAAAAATGATAATAATGTTACAACCACGTCTATATAAAACAATAAATTGCAGGAAATAAAATTACCTTATGCTTGAAACCAGCACATCGATCATATTTTTTCAAGGAAAAAATTTGAAAAAAAACTAATCTGGAACCAATAATCTATTGCTAAAAAATCTGACACATTCATGGGGCCTTATTCTTATCTTTATCTCACTCAAATACAAAGCCTTATTTTGTTCTCCATTTAAGATTCAAGGCCTTATTCTGTCACAAGCATAGAGCCTTATTCTCTCCTCTATATGACACAGGCACAGAACCTTATTGTTTGCTATATGGCATAGAACTTTATTTTGTCTTCTATGTGACAGAGACTTATTCTGTCCTCTATATGACACAGACCCTTATTCTGTCCTCTATATGACACAGAGCCTTATTCTGTCCTCTATATGACACAGACACAGAGCCTTATTCTGTCCTCTATATGACACAGACCCTTATTCTGTCCTCTATATGACACAGACCCTTATTCTGTCCTCTATATGACACAGAGCCTTATTCTGTCCTCTATATGACACAGAGCCTTATTCTGTCCTCTATATGACACAGACACAGAGCCTTATTCTGTCCTCTATATGACACAGACCCTTATTCTGCCTCTATATGACACAGAGCCTTATTCTGTCCTCTATATGACACAGAGCCTTATTCTGTCCTCTATATGACACAGAGCCTTATTCTGTCCTCTATATGACACAGACCCTTATTCTGTCCTCTATATGACACAGACACAGAGCCTTATTCTGTCCTCTATATGACACAGAGCCTTATTCTGTCCTCTATATGACACAGACCCTTATTCTGTCCTCTATATGACACAGACACAGAGCCTTATTCTGTCCTCTATATGACACAGACCCTTATTCTGTCCTCTATATGACACAGACACAGAGCCTTATTCTGTCCTCTATATGACACAGACCCTTATTCTGTCCTCTATATGACACAGACCCTTATTCTGTCCTCTATATGACACAGACGCAGAGCCTTATTCTGTCCTCTATATGACACAGAGCCTTATTCTGTCCTCTATATGACACAAACACAGAGCCTTATTCTGTCCTCTGTGTAACACACAGAGGCTTACTCTGTCCCTCTATAACACAGAAACAGTGCCTTATTCTCTCCTCTGTATATAACACAGACACAGAGCCTTATTCTCTCCTCTGTATAACATAGACACAGAGCCTTATTCTGTCCTCTATATGACACAAACACAGAGCCTTATTCTGTCCTCTGTGTAACACACAGAGCCTTACTCTGTACTCTATATATATAACAGACACAGTGCCTTATTCTCTCCTCTGTATAAACACAGACACAGAGCCTTATTCTCTCCTCTGTATAACATAGACACAGAGCCTTATTCTGTCCTCTATATGACACAGACACATAACCTTATTCTGTCCTCTATATAACACAGATGCAGAGCCTTATTCCATCATCTAGATAACTGAGACACAGAACCTTATTCTGTCCTCTATATGTACCACAGACACACAGAGCCTAATTCTGTCCTTTATATAATAGAGATATAGAGCCTGATTCTATCATCCATACAACACAGACAAAGGGTCTTATTCTGCCCTCTATGTAACTCAGACACAGAGCCTTATTCTGTCCTCTATACAAAAGAGACACGAGGCCAAATTCTATCATCTATACAACACAGACCTATCGTTTTACTAGGCTCTCAATTCATATATACAGATGTGCGTATTACGTTTCTTGACTTGAAAATAGCCTCTGAAATGCTTTGGACTATGTGACTTTCACCCTTTATCTCAAGCCATTGAGCATGCATTCACTCTTTATCATTGCCAAAGCTTGTGTGAATGGCTCTTTATGTACGGAGGTATCAGACATTTGCGAATCACAAGGATTTCTTTCTTTTCCCCCTAAGGATTTCACCTTGTCAAACATTGAAAGCAGACTACACTCTATCGATCTTCACCCGAGACAAAGAACTTTTATACAAAATTATGTGAATGGCACTTTCAGACCATCGTCAGAGCTCATATCTAACGCCATGACTTCATCTTCATAGCCTTTCATGCCTTGTCAAAAAAAAAAAAAAAAAAGAAAAGAAAAAGAAATTTGTTCTCTTGATTTATGGGTCGAACTCTTCACCTTGACTGAAAGGGGGGAAAGGCAGCAAAGGAATCATATTGTTCCAGAGAGAAAGACAGAAAGACAGAATCTCTGCACTTTCACAGTGTATGGCTCTGAATGTCCTCGGCAATTCTTCGATGACAAGAACCAGGTTATGAAATGCACCTGTGACTCTGCGCCAGCGCCAATTCAATGTACATGTCAAGGAATCAGATACAAACTCTTTTTGCCGAGAAAGGATCCCAAAACTGCCAAAGATCAGCCCTAACCTGTCATGAAGAAACCAACAATCACAGCAGTGTTAATTCAGTAAATCGTAATGCTAGTGAACCATTCGCCTTTCACTGTTTTGAAATTATACCACTATCAAATCTTTTAGTCGGTCAGAATGCTCTTTTCATTCGAACAGTCACTGTCACAATTTTATTACTCTCTCTCTCTCTCTCTCTCTCTCTCTCCTCACACACACACACACACACACACACACACACACACACACACACACACACAAACACTACAAACACATGTATACACAACACACACACCCATACACACCCATTCATGCACATACACAAACACACATGCTCTCTCTCTCCCTCTCTCTCTCTCACCCACCTGCATGCAAGCATGCACATCCACACCTAAACACATCCCCCCTCCCACACACAAACAAGCACACTCATAATTTCTGAATCTCTCTGTGTACCAACCTGTCTCTAAACTTCTCCATTTATGCTTCATTTACTTTATTTATATTGTAGACCCAAAGTGGGGTGAGGACTGGATGTAAAAAAAAAAAAAAAATCACATCAATATCTATTATCCTCGTAAACAAAGAAATCTCTCTCTCTCTCTCTGACTCTGTGAGTGTATGTGTGCATGTGTGTGTGTGTGTGTGTGTGTGTGTGTGTGTGTGTGTGTGTGTGTGTGTGTGTGTGTGTGTGTGTGTGCATGTGTGTGCATCAGTGTGTTAGTGTGTGTTAGTGTATGCGTGTGCGTGCGTGCATGTGTGCGTGCATGCGTGTGTGTGTGTGTGTGTGCACGACTCAATCTTTTTCTGAATGTGAGTGTGACTGAGTTCATCCCCTGTATGTGTCCGTGTTGCTAAGAAAAGAAGAAAAAACATAACAGAATGTGGGCTCCAAAATCTACTGCCAGCACAGCTTTTTAAAAGCTGACCTGAAATTGGGTGCAACTGAGGGTGGCAGGGATTTCCCAGGTCTTCTTACCCTTTAAACATCTGAGCTGAGGGTGAATATACCCTTTATTAGGTCTCAGAATGGGCAAACCAATCCTTTATAACAGCACTGAATCAGAGCACTACTTTATTCTGTCCTCCGTATAACACAGACACATGGGCTTATTCTGTCCTCTATATAACAAAAGACACGTGGCTTTATTCTGTCCTCTATGTAACAAAGACACAGGGCTTTATTCTGTCCTCTATGTAACAAAGACACAGGGCTTTATTCTGTCCTCTATGTAACAAAGACACGTGGCTTTATTCTGTCCTCTATGTAACACTGACTCAGAGCCGTATTCTGTCCTCTACATAACACAGACACATGGCTTTAGTCTATCCTCTATGTAACACTGACACATGGCTTTATTCTGTCCTCTGTATAACACAGACACATTGATTGCTTTATTCTGCCCTCTATATTTATCACAAAGTGCTTTATTATGCCTTCTACATAACACAGACACAGAGCCTTATTCTGTCCTCTGTATAAACACAGACACATGGCTTTATTCTGTCCTCTATATAAATGCAAAGTGCTTTATTTATTCTGTCTTCTATTCAACACAGACACACACATGGCTTTATTCTGTCCTCTACATAATACAAATGGCTTTATTCTGTCCTCTGTATAACACAAATGGCTTTATTCTGTCCTCTATGTAATACAAATGGCTTTATTCTGTCCTTTATATAACACAGACACATGGCTTTATTCTGTCCTCTATACAGATAGCACAGACACAGGGATTTATTCTGTCCTCTTCCTTATTCTGTCCTCTATCTAACAGGACACAGGGATTTATTCTGTCTTCTATATAACACAAACACATGGTTTTATTCTGTCTTCTATATAACACAGACACATGGCTTTATTCTGTCTTCTATATAACACAAACACATGGTTTTATACTTCCTCTATATAAAACAGACACATCGCTTTATTCTATCCTCTGTATGAGACAAATGTCTTTATTCTGTCCTCTATATAACACAAATAGCTTTATTCTCTCCTCTACATAACGCAGACACATGGCATCATTCTGTCCTGTGTACTCAGAGCCTATTCTGTCTTCTAAAGTTCTATCTTCTAAAATTCTATATAACACAGTCTTACTCTGTCCTCTATATAACATAGATGCCGAGTATTATTCTCTCCTCCATGTAACACAGATACATGGCATTATTCTGTCCTCTGTATAACTCAGGTACAGGCCTATATTCTGTCCTTAACACAAAGCTAGCTTAATTTCACTGTCCCTGTGATAGAAAAGGTCTTATGCTACCTTCCATATGACACAGGCATGGATTTATTCGGTCCTCCATATGACACAGACATGGATTCATTCTGTCCTCCACATGACACAGACATGGATTTATTCTGTCCTCGACATGACACAGACATGGATTTATTCTGTCCTCCACATGACACAGACATGGATTTATTCGGTCCCTCCATATGACACAGACATGGATTTATTCTGTCCTCCACATGACACAGACATGGATTTTATTCGGTCCTCCACATGACACAGACATGGATTCATTTTTGTCCTCCACATGACACAGACATGGATTCATTTTGTCCTCCACATGACACAGACATGGATTCATTCTGTTCTCCATATGACACAGATATGGATTTGTCCTGTCCTCTACATGATACAGACATGGATTTGTCCTGTCCTCTACATGACACAGACATGGATTTATTCTGTCCTCCACATGACACAGACATATATGGGATTTATTCCGTCCTTCATATGACACAGACACAGATTTATTCTGTCCTCCATTTGACACAGACTGGATTCATTCTGTCCTTTATATGACACAGATATGTATGGATTTATTCTGTCCTCTATATGTCACAGACATGGATTTATTCAGTCCTCCATATGACACAGAAATGGATTTATTCTGTCCTCCTTATGATACAGATATGGATTGGTCCTGTCCTTTATATGACACAGACATGGATTTGTCCTGTCCTCTATATGACACAGACATGGATTTGTCCTGTCCTCTATATGACACAGACATGGATTTGTCCTGTCCTCAGCATGACACAGACATGGATTTATCCTGTCCTCTATAAGACACAGATATGGATTTATCCTGTCCTCTATACGACACAGACATGGATTTATCCTGTCCTCTATATGACATGGATGCAGGGTTTTATTCTGCAGTGATATGATATGAGAGACACATCCTTTTACTCCTGCCTCCCTTGTCTTGCATGACAATTGTCTACAGTTGTCCGTGTGTGCAACAGCAGTCCTTTACAGTTTGTTTAAGTGTGTACTGACAAGTCCTGTTCAGTTATATATGTACAGACAGGTCCTGCACAATTTGTGTTTACTAATAGGTCCTGTAAAGTTTGTCTGTGTATACTGACAGGTCCTGTAAAAGTTTGTCTGTGTATACTGACAGGTCCTGTAAAGTTTGTCTGTGTACATTGACAAGTCCTTAAAGTTGTCTGGGTGTTCATTGGCAGATCCTGTACAGCTGACTATGTGTACATCGACAAGTCCTGTAAAGTTGTCTGTGTGTACATTGACAGGTCCTGTAAAGTTGTCTGTGTGTACATTGACAGGTCCTGTAAAGTTGTCTGGGTGTACATTGACAGGTCCTGTAAAGTTGCCTGTGTGTACATTGACAGGTCCTGTAAAGTTGCCTGGGTGTACACTGACAAGTCCTGTAAAGTTGTCTGGGTGTACATTGACAGGTCATGTACAGTTGTCTGGGTGTACATTGACAAGTCCTGTAAAGTTGTCTGGGTGTACATTGACAGGTCCTGTAAAGCTGTCTGGGTGTACATTGACAGTCCTGTACAGTGACTATGTGTACATCGACAAGTCCTGTAAAGTTGTCTGTGTGTACACAGACAGGTCCTGTAAAGTTGTGTGGGGGTACATTGACAAGTCCTGTAAAGTTGTCTGGGTGTTCATTGGCAGGTCCTGTAAAGTTGTCTGTGTGTACATTGACAGGTCCTGTAAAGTTGTCTGGGTGTACATTGACAAGTCCTGTAAAGTTGTCTGGGTGGTCATTGGCAGGTCCTGTAAAGTTGTCTGTGTGTACATTGACAGGTCCTGTAAAGTTGTCTGGGTGTACATTGACAGGTCCTGTAAAGTTGTCTGGGTGTACATTGACAAGTCCTGTAAAAGTTGTCTGTGTGTACATTGACAGGTCCTGTAAAGTTGTCTGTGTGTACATTGACAGGTCCTGTAAAGTTGTCTGTGTGTACATTGACAGGTCCTGTAAAGTTGTCTGGGTGTACACTGACAAGTCCTGTAAATTGCCTGTGTGTACATTGACAGGTCCTGTAAAGTTGCCTGTGTATACACTGACAGGTCGGTAAAGTTGCCTGTGTATACATTGACAGGTCCTGTAAAGTTGCCTGTGTATACACTGACAGGTCCGGTAAAGTTGCCCGTGTATACACTGACAGGTAGGTAAAGGTGCCCGTGTATACACTGACAGGTAAGGTAAAGGTGCCTGTGTATACACTGACAGGTAAGTAAAGGTGCCTGTGTATACACTGACAGGTCCGGGTAAAGTTGCCTGTGTACACATTGACAGGTCCAGTGCAACTGTCAAAACAGTGTGTTAGTCTGTGTCGCCTCCCATGCCTTCAGTTCATGAAACAGCTATCAGTCAATAAATGTGGGCCATGATCCATCTGACCTTTTCTTTGATCTATAATGGGGCATATATATTTCTGACCCCCCATCGACTTTGGACTGTATCTCTCCTATGCATCTATCACCACCCATGACAAGATCAATGCCTGTGTGTGTGTGTGTCTGTGTGTCTGTACGTGTGTGTGTGTGTGTGTGTGTGTGTGTGTGTGTGTGTGTGTGTGTGTGTGTGTGTGAGAGAGAGAGAGAGAGAGTCGTGTGTGTGTGTGTGTGTGCGTGTGCGTGTGTGTGTGCACATGTGTGTGTGTGTGTGTGTGTGTGTGTGTGTGTGTGTGCGCGCATGCACCTGTGAGTGTGTGTGTGTGTGTGTGTGTGTGTGTGTGTGTGTGTTAATGCTTTTTCTCTACAGCCTTCTTGCTTCCTTTTTTCTTATTGTTTGTCTGTCTTTTCTTAATATTTTTTCCCAGGAAAAAGTACGTTTCATGAAGTGGCATGGGACATACATCCTACATTTAAACAGGTATCAGCTGATCTCACATTTCATCACTTCCAGACAATATTTTGCTGCGTGAATTACACTGAAACCTGACCCACCAAATCTTTCTGAAGAAGAGGACTCCCTCTCTCTACATACTTGACTGTCTGTGCAAAACATATTCCTCAAAACAAGATGTGTGCCTCTCAACCCAGACACCCTCCCACTAGGGACCTAACCATTCAGGACTTATGATGAACACTGTTCAGCTTATACAGAGGTTCCACTGTGGGATACAAACTACTGCTTTTTTTCTTCTTTTCTTTTTTTTTTTTTTTTTTTTTTTTAAGAACCTAACCAGTAAGGACTTATGAAGGCTGTTATGATTATATTGCGGTCCCATGGTCGGAAACAAACTACCAGGCCCCCCCCCCCCCCCCCCCACCCCACCCCCACCCCCCTTGTACCACCTCTTGTAAGTTGCCTTGTGTGGGAAAGCACAACCGTTCTTCTCTCCCCTGGACAAAGCCGCCAGGCAGTCCCCTTTTAAAGATGAGTCACTCCAACGTCGTCAAGTGCCGATAGCCGAGCAATTAATCTGACTGACAGAGGCTACATCAGAGCCGGCCGGGCGGCACATTGTTTGCAGATGTGACCGTTTATAGTTCAGCTTGGGACAGAGACACTCCCGGCAACAAAGCGTGTAGTACAGACAGAGATGATGATGATGACGATGATCTCATATCCAGCCCCGGAAGGGGGAAATGTTTCATTGGATGGGCTTTGATTGCGCTGCGGGCTGAAACTGAAACTTCTCATTTTGTTGTCATTAGTTAGCCCTCCCATCTCTTTCTGCATCCTTCCCTCCCACTCCAGGCCCCTACCCACTCCCCACTCCTCACTACTCTCCTCCCCCCCCCCCCCTCCCTCACACCCCCAATCCCCTTACTCTTCCTCTCAGGTCCACTCGTCCCCCCGCCCCCCCCCCCCCCCCCCCCCCCCCATCCCTGTACTCAATTACCCAGTTTCCACATTCCCTAATCTCAGGTCCACAATTGTTCTCATACTGTCAGGATGTGTCCTAGACTATCATTATGAGCTCATTTTTTTTTTTCTTCCATAGTTAGTTACATGGTGAATCGACACGGCAGGATGGGCAGATAGCGTCCACAGTTGATATTTTCACTACCTAGTCACTAATTTCTTTTAATAAAAAGGTACATTATATTTGTCAGAGATACTGATTTTCTATAAAATGAAAAAAAAAAAAAAAAAAAAAAGGTAAAGAAAAACAGGGATGATCAAAAAAAAAAAAAAGGGAATTTTTTTTTTTTTTTAAGGGGAAAAAAAAATATTAAAAAAAAAAAAAGGGGGGGGGAAAAGAAGCATGCAATAAAAAACAGAGAATGAAGGGAAGGGGAGCAACACTGGATTTCCGCCAAGTCGGGGACACCATTTGTTCTGACTGACCCCACGACATCCTCACAGCCTCCTGTTTGTGATTCATTTCCTGAGCCATGCTTCTGTTCCTGTATCATGCTACACTCCTCGTTGTCTCTCCACTGCAGTACACACTTCTTCAGTTCAATCCAAATTCCTTTCTCAAAACTGTACAACTCATAGCTCAATGTTGGCAGTCGGGGGTAAAGAAAAAAAAAAAACAAAAACCGTCAACCCCATCCCA